>JAQFVV010000010.1:13285267-13347767 GCA_028023455.1 Epiperipatus broadwayi | reverse complement strand
GGTCAACTTAGTATGTCTAGAATGTGATGACTGAAAGAGGAAAATGAAGAAGGCATGGTTCATAGCTAACCACAAGAACATCATAAACAGGATGGAAAACAATATTTAAATTTCTCACAGGTGGAATATGTAAATGAGCTAATTTACATAATTATCATAAGAAAGAAAGACTATATAAGAAGCAGTAACATGATGAAATAAGAAAGTGATGATTATGGTGCTTGGCAGCTAAGTAATTAAAGCTGGATAATAAAGTAGAAAGAAAAAGAAAAAATATCACATTTCATCAAGCATATACACTTAAGTATGTAAAAGTAATGCATATATAAATTGAAACATTACAGCTACCACTGCAGCTTTATTTTTTATAGTTAAGCAGATATATTCATTACTATCATTGGTTGAAAAGGCCATAATATAATCAATATCAAATACAAAAATCTCTCATACTAATGCTTAAGAGAAAATATAATTTTATAAAGCATTTAAAATTGCTTCCCACTGATCAATGCTTGTATAAAAATCTGTACACTTCTATTTTTGTCATTATTCTTATTAAGGAACAAAGCTAGCGAATTGGATAAACAAACAAAGGTGCACAAACACATAAAACAAATAATTTAATATAGAAATATAAAAATAGAATTATAAATTTGACATTACAACACTAAAATATTTTAAAATAAAACAATTATATTTCAGATTACATTTTTATTATAATGTAGAACAAACAGTTCTTACATTTTATATTTTGAGTGCATGCGTGAAAGCTTATGTGTTCAGATTTAGTAAAATTAATTTGAATTGACTTAGTTTGGTAGAATATTTATTAAATAGTAATATTTATTAAAAGGTGAATTTAAAATTAGTTAAAATAAATATCTGAGAAATATTAAGGCTTATAATTTATTTATTTTGAATAAATAATTGTAATATTAAACCTTTAAACATCACGATCCTAAGATCTAGGTGCAGTGCTCTTAGATACAAGGCTACTCACTGACGAAGGCCACAAGCCAGAAACTAGTTTGGGGATATTGGATGAGTAGGCACTAGATAGGGATTTTATGCACAAACCTTCTGGTATCCATTGATTACTCTGTTTGGCACAGGGTGGCACTACTGTATGGAGAGAGTTTTGCCTATTTTAATTGTAACATTATTGTAAACCTGGAAATAAAAATGAAGTAATTGAAAAAACTTGAATTATAATTTCTTTTTCTTTGTTTTTGGTATTCATAAAGTTTTACCACATTGATTCAAAAAGCATAGTGTCTATGGTCTGCATTTTAAAATAACCTTGACAACTCTTCCAATTTTTTTTGGAAACAGGAAACTCCAATGCATAATGGGAAATATGTCTAATCCAGACATCAGTTGATCAACAGGTAAAAAAAACTGAATGTTGGAAAAAGCAGACAGTCTTCAAAAATTTGATTGCCATCAAAACCTAGGCAAATTGAAAACTTTAAATTGCCATTTTGTTTGCTTTCATCAACATGATTGGCTAGGATCAGTGTAAGAATTTTGCCTTTGCTGGGAAAATGATTTATTCTCATTGTAGTAAGAAAAAATTCAACAAATAAACCAGAACTTGTTATTAACTAATTTCTTATTATTTAAAGAAATGTCATTTATTGCAATCAACTGTTATTGGAAGATGGATGAATTGACTCATGAAATGCTAACAATTTAAGTACTAGTAAATAACTGATTTATTTGAAAAACTATGTTTATCAACTTCAGATAATTTGCTGATATTTATTTTTAAAATAATGGAAAATAACTGTCCTTCTCACTTCAAAAATGTGCATATTACATCTTATTATTAAGAATTTATCTTGTCTTTAATTATGGAATGAAAAACTTTAAATAATACTTTTTCAACTCAAGTATGCCATCATTGCTTGGAGAAATGCTGAACTTTAATTCAAAATTAATGAAAATCACTTTAATTATGAATGATAAACTATTTGCTTGATCCTATATACCAATCACAACTATGCTAATCTTTTGGATAAAATTATAATATCTTTTCAAAATGGATTAAATTGCAATGTATTATGAATATTTGATGTCTAAATGCAACTAATGGATTATGGATCATCAATGCAAAATTTAAATATGATAAATGCCAAATTTAGAAACAAATCTTAAAATGGATTAATCTATTAATTATAACTTACCTTGAATTAACACGTGTCAAATGGAATTTTTTAATCTTTATATTGTTCTCCCAAAAAGATTACAATAAAAAAGGAAATTAATTATGCTTTATGTCATCTTAAAATATGTTTGTGAATTTCTAAGAATATTGAAGTATTAACATATATTAATATTTCATTGGAATAAATTTTAAATCATTACAATCATTGGTATAAATCAATGGGTCATTTTAAACCTGATTATAATAAATAGCTTCTTTCTTAGTTAGTTGTTGTTGTTATTATTATGATGACGTTTCAAACATAAACTTTATTAAGACTCAAAAAGGGTTACATGAGTTACATATGAAAACAGGGTCTTAGATACAATTTAATACATGACATTACATATGCAATAAGGGTTTAAATCTTGCAGGAGATAAGGAAAAAACATGACTTAAAGTAATTGAAATAAGAATGATCCTTATATAATAAGATATATGGGTCAAATTAGGTTTACATAGACTTTGTAAATGGGATCTTGAGAAAAATGTATGAAGCACATGATAATATGAGTGAAAGCAGTTGATGATGATGATGATGATATATCTTTAACCTGGTTAGTGATGGACCTTTATGCTAGGATTTGCCATAGCAGACATCATCAATATGTACTCACTATTTTGATTTACAATTGATTATTTGCTTTTACAATCTTTAAAAAAAGTCAAAATGTTTTTTTTAAAAATATCACTATTTTTTAAGATGACAGTCAAAAAATGGTGATCATTTTATAAAACTGATGACATCATAGAACAATGACTTCATTAAAGCTATAATTTTCAAAAATGAAATGGTCACATTCTCATTAAAAATGTGTAGTAGAGTTTATTCATTATACAGTATAAAATATTGTTGTGATTATGGGTTAAATTCTCTGTCTTGTATTTACGATTTGATCGCTATTAATAACACCTGATTGGCTAATAAGCGTGAGAGGTTTGCAGTCTCTCTGTTTAATTTAAAATACAGTGAATGCACTTTACTTAATTTTCATCCAGTGACTTTGTGAAACCTTCACAGCTTTTTCAATGACATGTCCAAAGTAAAGAAATTTTTCTTAACTCTTTTAAACTGCACTAACACTGTGACAGTTTTCTTTGTTTTCACTTGCTGTAAACTTCCAACTTTCATTTTAGTATTAAATCATTATTATATACGAGAATATAATAAGCTTGACTTCATTTGATATTTTTGTTTAGAAATGAAATAGATTATAAAAAAATCCAATTGACTTTTGCAATTATTTTATCAAAACAAAACACCATTTCATCACTGAACTTTCTGGAAGAGCAGACTGATTTTGGAAAATGGATAAAATCTTCGTTTGATGTTTGTATTTAAAATGTGAATGAATAATTATCAATATCTGGTAAACCTATCAACCTATGTTTTAAGTGTTTACATTTTTTAACATAATGATTATGATATTATTATATTTTCTAACAGACTGTGGGTGATGATGTGTTATTAACCGATTGTAAGATCTGCCACCTTAAATATCATGGTAATGTTACTTAAAAAATGTATCATTTTATATTTGAAAATAAAACATTTCTATAGAAAATTAAAATGTAATTATATACATTCTTGATTTGTAATAATTATCACCCAATTATTGTGCAAAAATAATTATAAATTTTTCTAAAAGTCAAGTTTTTAACCATTCATAATATTTTCTCAAAGTAATATTGTAAAGTTTGAGACCTCTAAGAATACAACGGATGCTCATCATTGTGGAGTTTAACAGGCTTTGAATTACCTGCATTTTCAATTATTCTGATATCTTTAGAATTTTTTTGAAATTAAAATATGAGAAAAATATACATGATTTTTAACACTGAAAAAAAAGTTAGCAAAATCTCTCAATAGAGGGCGTATATGAAATTGAATTTTCTAAATTCTGAAATGCAAGAGCACTGTATAAAAGAAAGGTAAGGTTAATGAACCACAAAAGCAAATAAAGAGTCATTTTTATTCAACACAGTAACATACTTTGATCATTTACAATCACAAAGTGTAGTAATATTTAGTTGTAAAATGTATATTTTAGCTAATGCTTGCAGGAAAAATATGATGATTGTAATAGACTAATAGTCATCATAATTATAATTTACTTTGAGAAAAAAAATGATTTCATACATTTAGCAATAATAATCAAATTTATATGATCAAAGATTATTAAAAATAAGTTTGAAATACCATTTATTTTATCAATATTAAATCAATCTCATAATTTATGACTTATTCAGGGTAATTACCAGTTTTATTATAAACAAAGATTGGCAAAAAAAGATTTACGTATATTATTAAAACGATAGCATTTTTTAATCAACATTTTATTTAATTTTATTACCTTTAAACAAAATAAAAAAATAGGTTATTTAAAAAAAATTAATTAACACTGGAAAAAAAATCAGTCTTATTAAAGTTAGAAATTACAAAAATTAAAAAAAATTAATAATTGAACATAAAGCGAATGAAAAATAAATTATACATTTTAAAATAGGCATTATGTTTAGTTTTTTTCTTCATGCTTTATTTTAATTCAATTAATCTTGATACAGAGAAGATCATTTTGTGGCCATATAAGAAGCAAAATGGTGATTAACAATGGAAAAATATATTTTTGTTTTAAAATTATAGCTACCAAGAATGTTTTTAAATAGGATTTTTTTTAACCCTTATTTTATATTTTGAATTTGAAGTAACAAATTACCCCCATAGAAATACATTATAAATGCTTATTTTAAATATAAGACTTTACTTTGTGAGGCATTTTGGAGGGTCAATTGTCATTTCTAACTGGAATAAAGTTTGTATGTATACTCTTATAGATTTATAGCATAGTAAAAAATAATTTTTTATATTTGAAACACATAATTAAAAGAAGATCCAATAAAAATGTCTTTTCTATATGAAAACTCAGTAGAAAAGAATAGAGCAGATCAGGATTTTGTCTGCAATTTTATGCTAAAAGCAGAAAATCTGATGTGATGCACCGTGACTTCTCCTTTATCAGAGTCAGAAATCTCTCAGCCACAATGCCCAGAGAAACCTGTTACCCACCTGACCTTCTCCTTATATTCCCCATCCTAAGTTTTTCCCATATTCTTCACTACCCTGCTCCATCTCATTTCCACAACATAATCTTTATCAACTCTATGGCCTTTATATCTAAATCTCCTTATCTTTCACCAAACCCAGCATAAAAAACCAAGAACCCACTTTCAGTATAATCACTTTGTTTATATTTATTCTTCCACAACATCATTATTTGTACACTTTCTGCTTGCAGGCATCTACATCAATTAACAGATGCCTAATATTTTCTATAGACTAATTCATCCGTATTCCCCCCCCCCCATTCATATGTATATTCACCTGTTACTAAAGATCCTGTTTGAGCCTTAAACAATAAACTACTTTCCTTGCTATTATTATAAATTAATTCTCACTCAATACTCTGTTTACTTCTATATATATTTAAACTATTTTACTCTCCATACTAGTTTTCCATCTCTCCATCTTCCTATTTTTTATTAATGCATCTAATCTTTTATTCCATTCCTTGCCACTATAACACTTAATAATTTTCCTAACACAATTACCCCATCTTTTGTATAAGTATACTGACATAATTTTTTTTATCTAAATCTTCTGCATACCACAAACCTTTCTCACTCATCTTGTTGCATGTCCTTTACTCATAGCCCTAATAAATACTGTTTTTGCTATTCTCCTATTATCCATAAATTGCAATCTACTGAACATTTTCATTTTGCTTTTTGCATCTCTCATATAAAAACTTTAACAATCCCAATTCCCCCTGAATTATCTCTTTTGCTATCCACACATCTGCATCTAATATATGTCTTTCTACTTCCTTTTGTACTTTTTCTAAGTAATCTAACACCACTTTACTAATACATAACACATTATTACAATATGTTAACCCTGCTATGGCCATTTCCTTCCATACAAATCTAGCTACATCGTATTTATTATATAACAACACTATTAATTTCTTTATCAGCCCTTTTCTTTTTTTTTGCTTCATTTATCAATTTTTTCTTCCATTCATTCAAGCAATTTCTCTGATTATTTAAGATGATTCCCAAATAGTTATACCTATTCACCACAAAAAATTCTTTTTCTTTCCCCAGTATTTATCAACATTACTTTTGATTTTTCTTCACTAAATTTAACCACCATTTCTTTACCCACTCTTGTGCATGTCTTCAGCATAACTTCAATATCTTCCCTACTTTCTGTGCACAAGAAGATATCTGCAAATAAAAGACCTAATAATGTATATACTATACTTTCTTGCCACCTATTAATGGTATCTCTAACCATTCTTTCTAGTCCTTTTATTGCTCTCTTCACTTCTCTCAAATAAAAAAAAAAATCCTATTTCTAACTTTATTCTATTTTTCCTAATTGATATGTATAATAATTATTTTCATACAATCTCTTAATAAGATCCACTAAAGCTCCATGCATTCTCAAATTTACTAAGTTTACTCATAATATATTTTTATTTACTCTATCATATGTCTACTCTATATTTATAAAAACCATATATAACTGCCTACCTATATTCCTACTCATATTTACAAGTTGTATAACTACAAATAAACTATCTCCTATACATCTATCTGATCGAAAATTTCCTTGCATTTCTCCCACTATTATTTTCTTCCAATCACTTTGTGACTCTTCCAGTTACCACATAAGTGAAAAATTTATATAACACTGACATTACCACTATTTGTGTATAACTGTTTAACTTTCTATGATCCTTACCCTTCCCTTTAAATAGTAACTTTATTCTTGTATTATTCTAGCCATCTGGATATTCTCTCTTCTGTGCCATCTTATTAAAACATGATAATAGATTTAATTTTGCCCTATTTTCTAAATTCATCACCATCTCTGCTGCCCAGCTATCTAAACCTTTTGCCTTTCCATTTTTCAATTTCTTTCCTGCCTCATTTTTTAAAAAAATAATTTTCCCATTTAACATTAACATCTTTTTTTATTTTCTTTATTTTTAATAGCACACTTATATTCTCTGCAAGCTTTTCCCCTCTCTTGTACTAATTCTCACTTTTCTATTGCTTTTATTCTCCTAAACATTCTCACTTAAATCCCTATTTGCCACTGTTTCTACTTCACCACACCAGTCCTTATATTTATCTCCAACAAACACTTCCATACTTTCTTCTACTTTTATTTTATGTTCTTCTAACTTATTCTTATCCTTCATTCTCCATTCACATCTTTCACTATCCTATCTACTTTTATTACTATTCTTCATCACATTACCAAACATTTCTATTATACAGAAGTTATGATCACTATTACATACCCTCTCTTCATTATCAAACATTTTAGTTTTCTGTACTTTATTCATTCCTCTTTCTCTACTAATACATAATCTATCATATGAAATATATTATTTCTAGACCATGTGTATTGTCCCTCATAAATACTTGATAAATTTCCAATGCTCAAATTTACTCTCTGACAAAAATTCTTGAAAAGTTGTCCATTCTTCTTATTTATGTGATCAATTTCTTCAATATGCCCATTCATATCCCCTTTAACCATTATTTGCTTCCCCCTTTTTTAAAACTCTGTACATCCTTTACTAGGCATTCATATATATTACTATTCCACTCCATTATAGTTTTATTATCTTCAGTGACTATATGCAGTATAGTCACCATCTACTCTTGTCTTCCTAACCTTATCTCAAACCACAAATGTTCTTGACACTTAACAGTATTTAAATATTTTTTTATACCACCACTCCTTTTTTCTTCTCTATTTATACCCTGCCATACTACGTCTTCCAGTATAGGTTCTTCTGTTCTTAGATGTGTTTCCACTACTTTTAATATCTCAAGCCCTTCATTTTTAATTGCTTTGTTTAATTCCAACCACTTTTATGGTTTCCTATCACTTTGCATATTCAAATATCCAATTTTAGCAATTTCTTCTTTCCTATCTATTCTTTTATAAATTCTTTTGATTCTTTTTTCTCCATTACATTTGTAAGTAACTTGCTTACCGTTAATTTTACAGACCCCTTCCCTCTCCACATCTACATTTATATCCAAATCAACTATCCTTTGTTTATTTCTTATATCCTATTCATTTTTTGATTTTTGATAATACAGTACTGTACTGCAATTTTGAATTCCAACGATTGTAGCTGCCATCTATGAAAAAGTATGAGAACTAGAGCGAATTAATTGTTAATAGCTAAAAAGTGGGTAAATATCTTATTAATAAGTATTCTTTGCTCTGATCACACTAACTAATTATTAATAATATAGCAAGAATGTTTATTTTTAATCGGGTTGCAAAATTCCCCACACTCACACATATAATTTATTTTTTAAGGCAATTTTTGTTTAAAAAGATATTTTAATGCTAACATCTGTATTTCTAAAATATATTAAAATGTAAACTTTTATTATGACAGAAAATTGACATTTGAATTCTGTTTACTTTAATTGAATTTTTATTTGGTAAAAGTGACTTTTTTTTTTTTTATTTGACAAAAAATAAATATTTAAATTATTTATTTCAAATACAATTAACAGAAGTTAGATAGTTAAAGCAAATAAGATGGACGGTTAAAATAAAGAACCAGGAAATGTTGGCTGAATACATCATGAGTATATAAAATGGAAAAAAAATAGGCTATATTATGAATACATATTATATAAAAAGAAAGATCCATTTATTGCTAAAGATAGTCCTATGACTGACGATAAGCCACTCATATGCACACACGCACGCACACACACACATATATATATATACGAATATTATATTACTTTTTGTCAGTTTGTTAATCTTATTTGTTATATATATGTGCAGAAGTTAATTTTGGACACAGTGATTAAACACTATTTTAAGAATTTATTTTGCTTTACATCGCTAAAAAAAAAAAAATCAAAAAAATATTTATTAGATGGCTACATATTTATGGTTAAACGACAGGGACAACAAGCAACTCTAAATTGATGGTGAAGACCTTGAAATTGATAGTCTTGATTTTTTTGAATTATTTACCACTAACAAAAGATTACCAAAAAATTCACCTCAGACCTATAATGAGCAGAATTGCGGTTAAAGATTTGGAGAAAGGGTTTTTAAATATAGAGTCACTTCTTTAAAAATAAACATCAGAATTATCCAAACTTTAGAGTTAAAAACATGATGTGGAAGAATACGATAGTTATACTGATAATTAAGAAGTTGAAAAAAAAAAAGAATGTTAAAAATTACAAAGTCATCAGATGTACATATGATAATTAAAAATCATTACAAACAATATTCGGTATGGATTAGCACAGTGGCAGGGTGTTGATCTCAGAGCCAAAGTTCCACAATTAATTCTCAGCTGAGTTATATAAATAAAAAAAATTTGTTTCAATTTATTTAATAGAACTATTAAATGCTCACTCTGCCATTAAAATGCTCATATGTCACATGACCTTTCTAGAAAATAATTACTATTACAAAAAATTTACAAATAATTTTTTGGGTTAAAAAGTGATTATAACATAGTTGACTTCATCTAAGAATTAATAAAAATATTAGTATAGAACAGTCTAAAGGTCCTATTTACAAATGTTATATATAGAGTAAGTTAAAAACAAACTCTTATGAAGCTTCAAAAATACCCTCAACCTCAGACCGCGGTTTCTGCCTCTAGCGTCATCAGTGAGGTGCTAGGGAATAAAAATACTAGAACTAGTCCAGCATTTTATCAATGCCTAACTATTGAGAAGAAAATCTGAAACTTTCAGACATTTAAATGTCCAAAAATCCAGCTATCTAACTCAAATAGCAGTATGGGACTGAAGTAAGTTCAGATACACCATATATTAATAGCTCTAGCAATATAAAATCGCCAAAGCATTAATAGCAAAAAACTAAAATTAAATTGATAAAAAAATCAAGTCAGATGACCTAATTTTAATAAAGCTCCTATTTACAAATGTTATATATAGAGTAAGTTAAAAACAAACTCTTATGAAGCTTCAAAAATACCCTCAACCTCAGACCGCGGTTTCTGCCTCTAGCGTCATCAGTGAGGTGCTAGGGATTAAAAATACTAGAACTAGTCCAGCATTTTAAAATTAGGTCATCTGACTTGGATTTTTTTATCAATTTAATTTTAGTTTTTTGCTATTAATGCTTTGGCGATTTTATATTGCTAGAGCTATTAATATATGGTGGATCTGAACTTAGTTTCAGTCCCATACTGCTATTTGAGTTAGATAGCTGGATTTTTGGACATTTAAATGTCTGAAAGTTTCAGATTTTCTTCTCAATAGTTAGGCATTGATAAAATGCTGGACTAGTTCTAGTATTTTTATTCCCTAGCACCTCACTGATGACGCTAGAGGCAGAAACCGCGGTCTGAGGTTGAGGGTATTTTTGAAGCTTCATAAGAGTTTGTTTTTAACTTACTCTATATATAACATTTGTAAATAGGAGCTTTATTAAAATTAGGTCATCTGACTTGATTTTTTATCAATTTAATTTTAGTTTTTTGCTATTAATGCTTTGGCGATTTTATATTGCTAGAGCTATTAATATATGGTGGATCTGAACTTAGTTTCAGTCCCATACTGCTATTTGAGTTAGATAGCTGGATTTTTGGACATTTAAATGTCTGAAAGTTTCAGATTTTCTTCTCAATAGTTAGGCATTGATAAAATGCTGGACTAGTTCTAGTATTTTTATTCCCTAGCACCTCACTGATGACGCTAGAGGCAGAAACCGCGGTCTGAGGTTGAGGGTATTTTTGAAGCTTCATAAGAGTTTGTTTTTAACTTACTCTATATATAACAGTCTAAAGGCTATGAGTTGTCAGTTTGCATTAAATTTGTAGATTGTAATTAGTATATGAAAGCATTTCTGTTGTGACTGAGTTATTGAATATTAAAAAATAGATATTGAATACTATTAAAATTTTGAAGACTATTTATCAGTACATTTATAGACAACATGACAATTAAGAAGGTTAATATTGGTAAAGGTGTAAGATACAACAGGAAAAACTTTCTATACGTATCAAGACTCAGTGCAAGCCAGAGTAATCAATGAATGCCAGAAGACTTGTGCATAAAATTCCTATCTAGTGTCTACTCATCCAATATCCCCAGACTAGTTTCTGGCTTGTGGTCTTTGTCAGTGAGAAGCCTTGACTCTGAGAGCACTGCATTTAGATCTTAGGACTAATGCAACCCTCTAGCAGCCACCTTTTATCTTTACTTAACTACAAAACTATGAGACTTAAATTGAAAACACTATAATATTCTCAATCCAAGCTCACAGCTTATATAGTTATGTAGGTCTGAACTCAGTTCAGTACCTATACATTTTGGTGTCTTTGGTTCTTTAATAACCATAGCCATCACTATCATATTGGGCAGGATTGGTTTAAAGCCAACAAACATCACATGATCACCATTTCTTATGCTTGCTCTTAACTGTTATTAAAGCAGGCAAAACTCTCCATACAGTGGTGCCACCCAGTGCAAGCCATGGTAATCAGTGGATGCCAGATGGCTTATGCATAAAATCCCCATCTAGTGCCTACTCAACCAATATCCCCAGACTAGTTTCTGGCTTGTGGCCTTCATCAGTGAGGAATATCTATGACTATATAAGCTGACGAGCATGGATTGAAAATATTATAGTGTTTTCAATTTAAGTCTCATAGTTTTGTAGTTAAGTAAAGATAAAAGATATGTGCTGGAGGATTGCATTAGATCCTAAGATCTAGGTGCAGTGCTCTCGGATTCAAGGCTTCTCACTGATGAAGGCCACAAGCCAGAAACTAGTCTGGGGATATTGGATGAGTAGGCACTAGATGGGGATTTTATGCACAAGCCTTCTGGTATTCATTTATTACTCTGGTTGCACTGAGTGGCAATACTTATAGAGTTTTGCTTGTTCTAATAACAGTTAAGAGCAAGCATAAGAAATGGTGATCATGTGATGTTTAAAGGTGTAAGATACAGTAGTTCTACTTCTCCCTAACATTTAAT
This sequence comes from Epiperipatus broadwayi, assembly GCA_028023455.1. NCBI lineage: Eukaryota > Metazoa > Onychophora > Udeonychophora > Euonychophora > Peripatidae > Epiperipatus > Epiperipatus broadwayi. Next base: position 13,335,478 of record JAQFVV010000010.1, on the reverse strand, counting down.
AGTAATTTTATTGGAAGTATTTTGTATATTAAAATGGGAAAAAAAAGTGGAGATTATTAAAAATATCTAGATTTTGCCAATGAGTTGCCTATACAAATTATACTTTAGATCTGCAGAAAATATTATAAGAGTTATTAGGTGAAAACAAAAATTATACAAGTAAGGATTGTACTTAATTAGACTTCAATAACTACCTTATGAAAATACTGGACAAAAATTAATTTCAGAATTAAATTTACTTTTGATTAAAATACCCTAAAAATAAATCTACCAAGTGCCTAAAAAATATTTAAAATAAAAATTGGTTTATCACTAGTATTTCCGTATGGGTTTAAAATTTGGATAATTAATATAGAATAATACAGAGACAACTAACAAAATGAAATTAAAAATGAAGTATCCAATTGTGAGAATAGATTAATAGCTATTCTCTCAATTATGTATAACTCTATATTCGTTTTTGAAATATTAATTTAAAAATTATTTTCCACAGTTTTTTAAAATTAAAAAGTGTTGTCTAAAAATGATAGCTATGACTAATTTTACAGATGAGCTATTATTTTAAATACAAGTATTCTAGGGGATTTGAACACAGATTTTCAAGCTCTCTTCAGCCATCCAGTCTATCTCATACAATCGATTCACATGATCACAAATATATGAAAAAAATAAATGATCTCCAATATACATATTTCATGCTGAATCTGCACTCATCAATTGGTTCAGATCATCATCTCCCACACGCATATACTAATATAAAAAATCTTCACACTTGAATGGACAGGCTTCAAAGGATTTGGGCATTCCATCATCAGATTTTTAATGGTATGGATGGCTGAAGAGCTGGAGGCTGGAGTGGATTGAAGCCTGTCCATAAAGTATGAAGATTTGCTATCTTAATATAAACCAAGCACTAATTTTATATATATATGGGAGATGATGATCTGGACTAACTTACGAGTGCTGTCTCAGCACAAATTGGAGATTGGAGATCATTTATCTTTATTACATATGTATGGTCATGCGTATCAGTTGTATGGGATAGAGTGGATGGCTGAAGGGAACTTAAAAGTCAGTATTCAAATGAATTTAATAGAATTTAACTAAAGAATTTAACTAATAGAATTTAACTAAAGCAATAGAAAAGAATTGATGATAAAATGAGATGATTCCAGTAAGTGAAGAAATTAAGGGAATGAAATGCACCTGGAATGGAAATATAACTAGCTAGAAGAGATAAGAATGAACAGACAATTAAACGTTTATCCTAAAAGATTGTAAAGACTTAAAAGGAGACCTCATGTGAGATGGATGAAAAATATAAATAAGTTTGATGCAATGACGTGAAGAAGAGAAACTATGATTAGGAAAAACTAGATTATAAACTTTCCTTCTGCAAGATGTTAATAAGGATTGAAAAATGATAATGATAAAGTTATCGTTTTTTTTTACAGTTTGATGTCAATACCAAGAGAGTCTTAACATTATAAAATCTGTTTTATAACACACACAAATCAATATTTATATAAAAGTGTGAATATTGCATAGTATTAAAAGCATCAACATTTTAAAAAAGTAAATCCAATATTGTATATTGAAATTATCCACGGTTGTTTTTTCAATTATTTTTTATTCCAATACTTAGTAATTATTTAAGGCAAATAGAAAAAATAATTTTTATTTAATTTCGTCCTGAAAAGATTTTTTTTTGCAGATTAATTATTAATAGGATTTAAATAAAGCAATAAGTGAATGTATAGAAATTGTTAAAAATATATATCATCTATATGGAAAAATATCAATTTAAAAATTAATTATCTTAGGACAAATTTCGCTGAGATTTTATTGATTAATGCCAGCAAACTTTATTTTAGCAAATAAAATAATTATATTAAAATTCTAATAAATCATAAAAGTATTGAAGAGTTGGAGGTTATTATATTAATTAAATTATTTATTGTGCAGCTTAAAAATATTAAATATTTATGTTTTTTTTTTTTTTTTAAAGTTAATATATTAAAAAAAATCATTACTTATTAATGTTACGTTCATGATCTATATAGGCGGCCATTTTTTTTTTTTGGAGAAAAATAAAGTACATATCAGAAATTATTTAATAATATTAACAACAACAACAACAACAATAATTACATTAATAAAAAAGACGTTAGATTTATTTGTTGTTTCGTTAATCTAAAAAGCTCCATAATATTTATTATAAAATATAAGCATACAATTAATATATACGGATTCTTTTCACAGGATTGAACTTTTTATTTTACATACACACAGAGTTATTAACCTTTCTCTTTCCCATGTGTAATATCTTATAGATATTAATAAACATATCCATACTTTCCCATTTTTTTATAAATAAATCACTGTTGTGTTTTAACAATTCATGTCAAAGTCGTATTTGGTACTAATCACTCTTTCAATTTTTAAATACCTTACCCCCCCGGGGGGGAAGGGGTTCCATAGATAGTTCACTAACATTAGCTCCATCGACACCTAAATAAAATTCAATAATTTTTAATTTTTCAAAATAAAATATATATTTAAATACAAGTATAGTATATATACTTAAGCTAGATGTAATTAGAGGGGATTTGAACCCGGATTTCAAGCTCCCTTTAGTCATCCATTCTATCCTATACAATTGATACATTGATGAGTACTGGTTCAACACAAAATACATACATTGGAGATCATTTATCTTTCTCATATGTATGTGGTCATGTGTATTGGTTGTATAGGATAGAATTGTCGTTTGAAGAGAACTTGAAAGTCTGGGTTCAAATTTCTCTAATTAAAAATTTATAATATCCCATGAACTACATACACCCTATCTATATTGGCAAGACTCATCATTTTGTCACTAGCCTTTGATCTTTTCACTGGTTGTTTATCAAATAATTCACTATTATTTATATTTAAATTCCAGAAACAATAAATAAAAGACTTCCTTTGATTTTCACCCACATAGAAATTTTTTGTAGTGAAATAATTGAAATTCTTTTATTTGTATGAAAAAGCTGACCCAATTATTTAAGAAATCAAAGCAAGTTCGGTAAAATTTATGAATTATATTTTTAAATATACAGGCATCAATGTTTTGGGTGTTTCCTAAATCTAAAATGATTTTTTAAAATATTTATAAATAAAAATAATTGAGATATTTATTCAATTAATTTTAGCTTCCTTTCTTTTAAATATATATAAGCTTTATATGTTGGGATTTCCTGTGATTCGGTTTTCAAAATATATTGTTCAAATATTGAAATTTGACTGAATAAAAAAAATAATCATGTCTTTTACTAGCGCATTTTTTACATTAAAGATCAGCCTTCTCAAGTTATTTTGTACACGCGCTTTTACATCGTAAACAGTAATTTAAAGTGAGTGGTCTATCCTCACGCTTTCATTTCCAGTACTTAAGATTTGCCCATATATAAGCATTTGGGTTGGAAAGAATAAGTGGATTCATTTTATTCTTTCATAAATACTATATCTTGTGTTGGGAATGAAAGTATTCATTTATTATTAACACTCGTAAAAAAGCACATGCACAATAGCTTGAGAAGGCTGATCTTTAATGTATACAATTTATAAAACATAGCGCTATAAAAATAAATGCTTATTTAGCATATTTTTTAAAAAAGTTCTCCAGAATAGTGAAATAGTTTTCCAATTCTTAAAAGTACAATTTTAGTGGCTTAAATAGTTTTAATATTCTTCCTAAAGCTGGTAGAAGAATTAACTATTGTATTTTGTTGCAAAGCTAATAATTTATTATATTAAGCATCTACAACACCACACAATTCTTTTAGTTTTTCCATTGTTATTATGTAGATGTAAAAATGGGAATACATTTTATCTACTTTAATATCTATCAGAAGACAATCAACATCCGTATTTGTGTAGTAATGGACATGAAGACAGTATAATTAATGCTAATTAGTTTAAATTTTGCATTTTAAAGGAAGTTAGTTTCTCTTTTTCTCCGGGAACCACCAAAATCACAGTGTTGTCAGCACACAAAACAAATAATTTATCAATAATTTCATATCTGTTTAACAAGTGCTTCATATATGTTAATATATTAGAACATTCTCCCAGTAGATTCTTTAAATCAAATTTCCTCCATTTTGATATCTTGATTAGGTAAAAAATCTCCTTATCAGATTTGGAAAATATGTAATAAATCCATGATTACAACAGTGCAAATACATAATAATATTTATTTAAATAAATCAGTTTCAATGAAGGCAACACTTTATAATTTCAAAAGCATTAAAAATGATTGCTTATGATGATGTCATGGCACAAGAGTATTTTTCATCAAAACATTGTTCGATTAATTTGATGTTCATTCATTCGACTAAAATGAGTCATTACAAAGTACAGAATGATAACACCAATATGCTTCTTTTGGTGTTGTTTTATTTTGTCATCAAAAATTTAATTATCAATTTACTTGATGAAATCCTGACTTTTGGCATTTTTGTGTTTTGATATTCATAAATGCCATGTAACTGCCGATCTGGCATTAAACATCACATAATCACCATTTCTTATGCTTGCTCATAACTGTTATTAAAACAGGCAAAACTCTCCATACAGTAGTGCCACTCAGTACAAGCTAAAGTAATCAATGAATGCCAGAAGGCTTGTGCATAAAATCCCTATCTAGTATCTACTCATCCACTATCCCCAGACTAGTTTCTAGCTTGTAGATTTTGTCAGTGAGGAGCCTTGGATCTGAGAGCACTGCACCTAGATCTTAGGATCTAATGCAATCCTCCAGCAGCCACCTTTTATCTCTACTTAACTACAAAACTATGAGTCTAAAATTGAAAACACAATAATATTTTCAATCCAAGTTCATTAGCTTATATATTCATATAGGTCTGAATTCAGTTCAGTACCCATACATTTTGGTGTCTTTGGTTCTTTAATAAACATAGCCACCACTATCCTATTAGGCAGTATTGGTATTAAATCACTAAACATTACATGATCACCATTTCTTATGCTTGCTCATAACTTATTAAAACAGGCAAAACTCTCCATACAGTAGTATGCACAACCTTTCAGGCATCCATTGATTATTCTGGCTTGCACTGAGTGGCACTATTGTATGAAGAGTTTTACCTGTTTTAATATTAAAATTTGTTGAACATTAATTATAATTTACATCACTTATTCAACATAATTATAATGAAAGAAAATATTTCTTATAGGGTTTTGTTAAAAATATATTTTCTTTTAGGTACATGATAATGGTTGAAAAGAAAATGTAATAACAAAAACAATATTTTGTTTTGTGCTTATCCATACAATATGTTTTAAATGAACTTTCTATATAGATAGTTAATGTTGTGCTAATGTTTACCAGCTACAATGCAATGTCATAAGATTATGATATCCATTCATTCTTACAACAGCTTCTAATGTCACTACACATTTAGTTAAGTACAATACATGCACGCACAATCATGATACATCCAAAAATGTTACACTGCTAATGAATAGTGGTAAAATGGTAGTTTTACACTTCTATGGGTCACATGCTGAGCACGAATATTCAATTTGCTATTTTAACTCATAAAATAAATGATAAAATGGCCATTATAAAAAAAACCCTAAAGAACAGAGCTGAGAATAGAACTGTTCTCTCAAATAAAGAATGTATGAATTCCAATAACTATAGACGATGCATTGCTATATGTCAAATAGATTGAAGAACAGTAGCTGGACTATTCTATGGTTACTAGATCAAGTTTGTATAGCCATGGCAAAACTCACCTTTAATTTTTATTCTTTACATTTCTAATTTTTTTTACTTCTCTATTTAGAATAGATGTTCACTTATAAATGGCCATTAATGAATAAATGTGGGATGATGGTGATATATGTATATATAAAATGACAGAGTTGTACAACACTAAAAGTTCTTAAATATCTGCTTAAGCATTCTTAAGATGTCCTATCCACCCCACACCATTTGATAAATCTCTCACCAATAAAGTCCTTGATTTTCGACCAAATTGCATTTAAACTTCTTCACTAATAAACTAATTGAAACAGCTAAAACTCTGTGACTACTATTTCCATCATACACAAAAGTTTCCTTTTTTAGAAATATGTTAACATACATGATCAATTGCATTATAAAATAATGCCCTTCTCCACCAGACATCTCAGTATAATGGACACGTTTCAAAAGCCAATCTTCCTCACATCAATTATTGAAAAAAAGTACTCTAAAGGTTTTAGGCATTCAAAAATGCATATTAATCAGCCAACCCACACTCAAGAAATATCTAGCCACCAAAAAAGAGATTCTAAGTCAAACCCATATCTGATAAAGCAACATATCATATGGCCTTAGGCCAAGCACATTATATATGTCCCCATCACTCTCAAACTCCAAGATAAAAAAATACAAAAAGAGAAGGCTTCCAAACCTTCTCTCCCTTCTTTGACACTTTTGAAGAACAGACCCCACTAACCGCTGCTGAGTTCCTTCTAAAATAAGACCTATACCATATTCATATTATCCAGGCACACACAACATTTTATAAGCAGTTTCTTCACACTCAAAACACATTATAACACAGTAGCAAATGTAATCAATTTAATTTCAAACAGAATATACAGAATTCAAGGTTTATGTTAAATTCTTTAGGACCTTTTTGAAAAAGCAAAAAAATGAATCTACCTTAGATATCTTATACATGATCTCAATAAGCTCTCTTGTCATTAAAATCCTAGAGCCCGTACTCAAAGATGAAATAGAAATATTTATACTACCCCTACTATTCAAATTTCCAATGTGCAAAAAAGAATTGTTTACCACTCAAGCAGTAAGAATGAAAAAAACAATGTCCCATCATAGTACAACTAGACATCAAATCAGCCTTTGACTCCATAACCATGAATACACTAATTAGCTTGCTCATAAAAACCAAAACTTTCAAAATTTACCTGTATCTATTGACTAATCTATTACTAAATAGAGAAATCTATAGAAGTTTCAATGATAAAATATCTCTCCCCATCATTACAAATCACTTCATCCCTCACTGGGCCCCACTAAGTTTGGCTTTGTTTATCCTCAATATTGAGCTCTTAAACAAACAATTGAAAACTAACTAAAGCATTTCCTACATGATAATGTCTTCATTTTATTAACAAATAAAAAACAAATACCACAACTTTTTAAAATTATCACTGACTTTACTAACCAATTCAAACTTGAGTTTAATCTGGAGAAATCCTGTACATGAAAATCCAATCAAGGAATAGCATAAAAAATATTCAAAAGGGCATCCAACTTTTTTCTAAGTTTCACGTTTCACCATAATCAATCAGCAATGAATATGCAAATGCGAAAATGACTCACAAAGAAAATACAACATATTACTGTCACTTTCAAAAGCCTATCTATCACTTTGCGCAAAAACTTCCTTATTTAACATATAATCATTTACCAGAGATACAATCTCATTATAATCTTCACAAAAACATTTATCAGGCAAGAAATATACACTCTGTGCAGGCAACTACACTGCAATAAAAAACAGCAATTTTTACTCTAAGCCATTGAAATATAATGGATTTGGACTATATCATCTAAAATATTTAAGTACCTAAATTCTCAATATAATCTATGCAATTGAGAAAGTTTTTTTCAAATCTGATACAAGCTTTTAAAATCACAAACCAAGTAATCACTTCCCCATAATGGCTATCAGAAGGCTCTGATTAAATCTCTACTCAATATTCAAAGATTACAGTTCTGCCCCAATGAAAAAATGTATTCATAAGTCTATTCATTTCTCTATCCCTTCACAGCTCTATTAGAAGAAATCAAATTATCCATTATTATCAAATGACTCTGTAGAAAATATAAACACTGGTCACTAGAACAAAGTATTTAGATTACTTCTGAAATAAACTTAGAAGCTCTATGTATATTATATTTTGTAAGATTTAAAATAAACTATTAAAATGCAGGCTGTGTCATAACAAAGCAGAAACACAACACCATATTTTTCATAACCATGCCAAGCCAGACAATATCTGATATCTAAACTATAACTTAAATAGCAATCACATTCTAAAATCCTTCATAAGCATCCAAGCTAGAACACTGATATAAAATGCATTTTGGGGCAAAAGATGCACCTTCACTCATGATAACAATCCCGGAAGATAATATCGCACAATCACCAACAAACTAAAAACAATATAACAAAGAGACAGGAAATAAAAGATGTAAACATGTATCCCAACACAAAGGCACTAACGCACCTTAATTTGAATCTGTAACATGACTCAGCTACCTCCAAAAATAAAAACAAAAAAAGTCTATGTTTGTTACTTCTGTGATTTGAACAGACCCATAACTACATATATAAGTAATGATCTCTGTAAAATACCCGTAGATTCTTCCAATCCCACAATCTGATTTGTACTGTTTCAACTAAGCTGCACAAAATTTTTCTGTATTGCCACAGGTGGTCTAAATAAAAAACTAATCTTAATAAGTCCTTTGACAGATAATAATAATAGTGTTAGTAATAATAATAGTAAGCAACATCACATCTAAATAAATCCAAAAATCACATTGTCTTCTAAAAAACATTTTTCAGAAGACAATTTTTTAATAACTTCTTTAAAAACATTAAAACACATATACACTTATTATTCAAATATTTTTGGATTTCTGTGGCAATTAAAAATAACTAATCCAAATAAGTCATATTTCAAACATTTTTATTTTCTATATATTTTATTTATATTGGAAGTTAAAGCAACTTTAAAAAAATTGATGAAATATTGTCAGATAATATTTTCCATCATCATCATCATTATTGTATTCAGTTAATATATTTTCTTAACACATTTTCATAGACACCTTTGCTATGTAATGTACACACACACATATATAAATATATTACAAATCGATGTTTATATTTCTTCAAAATAATATACATAAATTTATAAATAAATATTAGAAAATACAGAACTTAAAAGTTTATAAAAATATATCTATAACCGTCACTTAGAAGTGCTTTCAACTATCTTTGTAGTTTTTATCAACTAATACTTTTAAAATGTCAACTTTCCCATAATTCTGTGATCTTAACATTTGCGGCTTGCCTATTAATTAAATTTTGCTTGTATTTATATATTAACATCACTTTAATTTTTCTTTTTTTATTATTTCTTTTAGTTTCCAATATTTTTACATTATTATAATTAAAATCAAAATCATATATACATGATTTATTATGGTCATAAAAGACAGAAACTGATAAATTATCATCATTTTTATAATTTTGTTTTGTATTTTGAACCCTTTTTAATAATAACAAGTGCTCTTTTGTTCTTTTTTCCAATGTGCACCTTGATTCACCTATATATCCACTGCCACACCTACAGGTCCATTTGTAAATGATACAACTTTTATTTGTTAATAAAGTCTTATCTTTTGAATTATTTATTAATTTATTTAATGTAGATGGTGCATAAAATGCAATATCACATATTCCTTTATAAATTTTCTTAATGAAACTTGCCTGTTGATTTGAAATATATAGTATTGATATCCAAAAATTTTTATCAGAAGAATTAACATTATTATTAATATTATTTTTATATTTAGAATTAAAATTTTTAACAGTATAATAAACACAATCATAATTATATCTGACATTTAATAATTCATTATAATAAATTTTAATATTTTTGGTTTTATCCGATGCATATTTACAAATGGACATGTAGGTGTGGCAGTGGATATATAGGATCGAAGTGCACATAGGAAAAAAGAACAAAAGAACACTTGTTATTACTAAAAAGGGTTCAAAATACAAAACAAAATTATAAAAATAATGATAATTTATCAGCTTCTGTCTTTTATGACCTTAATAAATCATGTATATATGGTTGATTTTAATTATAGTAATGTAAAAATATTGAAAACTGAAAGAAACAATAATAAAAGAAAAATTAAAGAAACGATGTTAATATATAAATACAAGCAAAATTTAATTAATAGGCAAGCAGCAAATGTTAAGGCCATGGAATTATGGAAAAGTTGACATCATAGAATTATGGGAAAGCTGACATTTTAAAAGTATTAGTTGACAAAAACTACAAAGATAGTTGAAAGCGCTTCTAAGTGACGGTTATAGATATATTTTTATAAACTTTCAAATACTCTCGTTTTTTCTTGATCAAAAAAAAAACAGAAGTTGTTATTAAATCTTTATTATTATTACATTTTATATTTATATAACAATTGCTCTTTTAATCTTTATTTGAAGCTCTCCTCATTTTACCTATGTATGAAGCTTGCACTTACAAAAAATTGAAAGAGTAGTATTGAGAAAAGATTAAAAAAATATCAATTATGATATAAACACACAAAATAAGAATAATAATGATTTAATAATAGTCTCTGTCTTTTTTGATCAAAACAAGCGAGTTTATTTTCAATTTTGATCTGGAAAATACTAAGGTTCTTTTTCTTTTTCATGTGTGTCAAAGAATTGACCAGGAAGCGAACCTGGGACAACTGCTTGTAAGGCAGCTGTGCTAACCACTCGGCCACCAACACTTGACATTACTTGAGTAGTAAAACTACAAAAAAAAAAAAAAGAAAATAAAGAGACAATTTTGATAAATAGAAATAGGATCTTTTTAATTAATAGACAATATGCTAACATTAAAATTCATGTATCCTGGGAAATAACATGATAATGTTTATTTCTACTAAATTTGAACTTAAATGGTTTTCAGATAAAGAAGATTAAGATGAAAGTACTTCTGCGGTTTATTAGTTTTGTGAATATCTGCATGTATATTTTAGTATAAATAAAGTGTATTTATAGGTAGATGTGCATGAATTATTTTTACTCATAATTACCCCCCCCCTAAAATCACTCTAGAAAATGAGTAAAGAGAGCGCTGCAATTTCAAGACACGTATATGTAAATTAGAGCATTAGAAAAAGCTGATATAAGGATGTGAGAAAGCTACTCCTGTGCAGAAATGTGTTATAGTCATTTAATAGTGCTAAGACAGAAAAAAACAGTACTCTAAATTTTAGTCGGACAAAATGCTTTCAAATAAAACATAAAATTTTAGAACTTTGTTAAACCTTCCAAGAATGAAATAATAGTGGTTATTCTTATTGTTATGTTGTGAAGTAAACTTAAATGTTTTCTAGTTTAACGTCTATCTTAAATAAATGTTAATAAACATTATTATGTACCTGTTCTTTGTATACCATGCAAATTATCACTGGCCAACTTCTTTAGAGACCCTCAGAACATAGCAATTTTTGTATAAAATATAACCATTATAATTCATCATTTTTATTACAATTTCATTATAGTAATGATTCTACAGTGGACATTATATATACACCTGGGTCTCTTTTTATGTGGACTTATTTAACATGATTTTGAAGTTACGCGATTCATGTTTCATCGGAAGTCGAATAATAGATTTCGCGCACTTACGTTATATTGAAAGTAATAGCATATTATTGGAATTCGACTTTCATCTTAGTAATTTCAATATTTTCAGTGCTTTATAATAGTAAGATTTTATGCAATAATGAAATTAAAATCATGATTTCCACATTTTATGTGTACACACATTAAATTTTACAAGATTATAATGTAAATTTATTCAAACATTGTGCGTGTTAATTTTGCATTTTAAATCACATTCAGTTTTTACTTTTTAAAAAAGAATGTAATCAATTACAGTATTAATCATTTAGTGTCCACAAGTTTATTTTTAAAAGGTGAGTAATAGCAGTGGGTACAATTAAATTTGACAATTAAAGTCTGATTTTTAATTGTAATTAACAATTTAAAAATTACTTATGGTGACTTGAAATTAACGTCATATAAAACGAAATTTGATTTTTAAACGGAATTGAAAATTAAAGACAAAAATAAGAATTTAATTTTTACATAAACAATTAATAAAATCATCATCTCAAAGATTAATTACTAATTACTTTGTCACCAGAAAACCATTGACACAACATGAGTGTGAAGTTGGCACTAGTTGTATTTCCTCTTGTGAAAAATTGATTTTTTACCAGTTTGCAAATGAACGTGTTTTTTGGCAAAGAGTGATAATAAACATGTATAAAAAAATGTAAATTATTGCACTGTAAATTATGCATAAAAATATATTATTTTGAATAAAATTAAATATTATAGTTAAAAAAGTGTGTCTTGTATCAATTTTTTTCAAATTTGAAATTTTTTATTAGTCATATTTTATTTCCTTATTTTTTTTTTGCGCGAATTTTAAAGTAATTTTACGTTGGTGCTTTGCTTTTACACAAATTTTGAAAAATCACAGACCGCATCCCCCCTTTTTCAATGTAAGTTACGTCTACTTTTGCGCGATTTCGTTTGCGCATGTTTTCTGAGGAACCTATCTATCATGTAAAACGAGACCCAGGTGTATATAATAGGGTATCTCTACTGATTAATATATAAATAACATTTGAGATTCAAACCTATAACACCATACAATAAATATTTAAAAATACTCTCTAACCAAGCTTAAGTCAAAATTTATGATATTATGAGTTTTAATTTCGAATATTATATATATTAAAAAACTTTATTATGATTAAATGATATACTCCTATATATATATGCTATTACCAGAGAGTTGGTTTTTTGAATCTAATGTCCCAACTCCTCACTGAAGAGACCAATAGGTCGAAACCGGTCTGGGAATGGGGACAATCCAAGATATATATATATAATAAATAGTTAATCAGTATTGAAAATATGAAATGAATTAAAGCAATATTAATATTTTAATGAACCATCAAACATATTTTATAAATTATTCTATTGTCACATTTTTAAAATGATATCCATCTTTGCTAGCATGCATATCCAAATACGTACAATGCCATACTGTAATATTATGATAAATTATCATTCAAATTTAACTACCAGCATAACTTAGATTATAAAATCCAAATTAGAAGAGAAAAAATGCCTGTAACTTGAACTTTGAAATCTAGTTACAGGTCAAAAATAAAACAGCTTTTAAGATGTTCACACCAGGGAAGAACCTTGCTAACAGCCTCTCATAAAAACTGAAGAGACATTCCTCATTAAGCTTGCTTATTATTGGATGGTGAAAGTTTGAGTGGTATTTCATTCTTTTTTTGTAATTCTTTAGTTAAGAATAGCTATTTAAACATTTAGCAACCAATGCAGCATGATTATCTGATAAATGAGAACTAAGCCCTAATGAAATTTTTATCCGATCAGGATTTGAATTATAATTGTAAGAATGCAGGTTGATGTGGTATTATTTACACCTTAAGACCCTTTCTTTAATATATATTTATCTAAACATCACATAATCATAGGGTGACTAGACATCCCGATTTTTTTGGGATTTGCCCCTATTTTTGATTAGATGTCCCACTGTCCCCAAAATAACTTTTTGGGACCGTTGTATGCCCTGATTTTCAAGTGCTCATAATTATTATTTGTCGTACATAAATAATTCATTGCAAAAATGATCGTTTCCTGGCCCTCCCTGTCCATTTCAGTCTTATACAGTAATATTATAAAAACTTTGGACAAATTCCAACACCAAAACAAAGATCGCTATTTAGTTATATGGCCAAGTTCTCAAGCTAGACGTGTTCTCGCATCCAACCTCGCCTTGGAGAATGCGCAGTTAAATTTTGTAGGCTAAAATTTCAACTGCACTTGCACCTGCTTTGACAGTGTAGTTTTACTAGTTCAATAATCATAAGCAATAGACAATATGCCAAAGAGGAAGTGTACTTATAACGATGAATATACATAGGAATGGAGTTTTATAAAAAAAAAAAAAAAAGGCGCTATAATAATTGCTTATGTCCCGATTTTTGATCGAATTAGTCTGATCACCATTCTTTATGCTTACACTGCTGTATGGAGAGTTTTGCCTCTGTGTATATATTTATGTGAAAATCTGCTAAAACTTTATATTGTTAAGATCCACGTTGTCTCATTGATTTTAACAGCAACACACACAAGTATATATTTACATGCGTATATGTGCGCGCTATTTTTGTCTTATTTTTGATTATCAAGAGAAAAGTATGTATATGAATTCCACTTCCTGAGAAGGCATTTGTTTAACGATTTAGTAATTTTTTTTTACTGTTTTCTTAATTCTTTGATGAAAGTATTTATAAAGTTTGCTATTTTAAAATGTTTTACTTTTTTTGTCTATCAGAACTTTGCAAACAAAAATACTACTCTTGGAAATGACGAGAATTTTTTTCCGCAGAATGCTTTTAATAATCTTTTGAATATGTGATCCTAAAATAATTTTCACGGCTTCGCTTATTACGTTCATTCTACAACAAAATTGCTAATTTTTAAATTATATTTTGCTTATTATTTTAAATCCTATCGGGCAATTTAGGAACTCATTTTGAACTATATGAAGTTAATTGCTACATTCAAAAACCACAACAATAACAATAATTGTAATTTGAAGTAATCTTAATAATAAATTAGAAATCTTAATTTTCGTTTTTTGATGTCATTTTATTATCTTATTAAAATAAGGGTGGTGGGAGGGCATAAATAAAACAACATCTGATTTTTAAAAAGAAACTTTAAATACATTGTATCTCTTCTGAAATTTCCATCTGATTTAGTTTGGTTAAGAGTACTACCCCCCTCTCCTTTTTTATATATATTTTTGATTTTAATTTTGTATACTAGATGTTTTTTCAAATATAATTGAGCTGAAGTAATTCTTGTATATATAAGTAATTCTTGTATATTATTGTATTATTATGATATATTTCATTTTTATAAAAGCCGAGGTAACTGACGGTAATTAATAAATTAAAGCTAAGGTATCGTTATCATTAACAACTATTTCTCTATCTGTATGAACATTCTAATAATAGTAAAAAAAGGGAATTACGAGGAACACAAACACAAAAGTTAAAGGTAAGTTTATTTCAAAATATACTTTATTCACAATCAAGACATAATGCAAGAAAAGCAATTAACTATAAATCAAAGTTGGGTGTAAACATATTGTCCTTTCATTACACAAACTAATCCCTGAAACATAAAGGATATATTAGATCTATCACATGCTGGTTGAAAAATATCTAAAACATTTCAAAAAACTTCAAACTTGTAGTTCTTCGTTGTGTTTTATCCTGAGTCATAATGTATAGAAAGCAATCAATGTTGCGCTTTATTAGAATGTTAATAAAAGTATGTGATGTGATGCGATGTACTGTGGCTTCTTCTTAAACGAAGTCAAGATTATCTCAACAATTATGCCCAGATAAACCTGTTAGCCACTTTATTTTCCATTCCCCACTCTAAGTTTTCTTATATTCTGCTCCATACCATTTCCACAACATAATCTTTGTCAACTCTATGGCCTTTATATCTAAATCCCCCTTATCTTTTTGCAAACCCAGCATAAAAACCAATAACGCACTTTCTGAATAATCACTTTGTTCATATTTATTCTCCCATAACTTCATTATTTGTACCCATTCTGCTTTCAAGCATTTAAATTCAATCAACAGATGCCTAATATTTTCTATGCCTTCCTTACACAATTTACACACTAAATCACCCATAGTTTTCCATTTACATGTATATTCTCTTGTTGCTAAAGATCCCGTTTGAGCCTTAAACAATAAACTACTTTCCTTACTATTATCATAAATTAACTTGCACCCAATGTTCCGTTTACTTCTATATATATATATTTAAACTCTTCTTACCCTCCATATTAGTTCTCCATCTCTCCCACTTCCTATTCTTTATTAATGCATCTATTCTTTTATCCCATTCCTTACCACTATAACACCCAACAATCCTCCTAACACAATCATCCCACCTTCAATACAAGTATACTGATATAAATTCTTTATCCAAATCTTTTGCATATCGCATTACCTTTCTCACCCATCTTGTTACCTGCCCTTTACTCATAACCCAATTAAACATTATTTTGGCTATTGTTTTACTATCCATAAACTGTAACCTACCAAACATTTTCATTTTACGTTTTGCATCTCTCATATAAAAACTTGACCATCCCATTTCTCCTTGAATCGCCTCCTTTGCTGTTTACATCTCTGCATCTAATGCATGTCTTCCTACTTCCCTTTGTACTTTCTCTAAATAATCTAAAACCCTTTTACTAACACATAATGCATCATTATCATATGTTAACCCTGCTACTGCAACCCCCTTTCATACAATTCTAGCTACATCACATTTATTATATAAAAATACTGTTAGTTTCTTTACCAAACCCTTTCTTTTCTTTGCTTTATTTACCTTTTTTTTTTCCCATTTATCCAAGCAATTTTCCTGATTACATAAGATGATTCCCAAATACCTATATCTATCCACCACACTTAACTTTATATCCCTCAATAAAAATTCTACATCTTCTCTTTCCCCAGTATTAACCATCATTATATTTGACTTTTCTTAACTAAATTTAATCCCCATCTCTTTACCCACCCTTGCACCTGTCCTCAATATAATTTCCATATATTCTCTTCTTTCTGCACACAAAAAAATATCATCCCCACAAAAAAAGACCCGACAAAGTATATACTCCCTTGCCACCTATTAATGGCATCTCTACCCTATTTCCTAGTATTTCTATTGCTTTCTCCATTTCACTCAAAAACAACAAAAACAAAATAGGTGACATAGGGCATCCTTGCCTTAATCCCACCCCATTTTTAACTTTAACTGATTCTATATCACCCAATTGGTAAGTATAATAATTATTTTCATATAATTTCTTAATAATATTTACTAAAGCTTTATCCATTCCCAAATTTGCTAACCTTACCCATAATATATTTCTATTCACTCTATCATATGCTTTCTCTATATCTATAAAACTCATATATAATGATCTACCCAAATTCCTACTCATCTCCATAAGTTGTGTAACTACAAACAAACTATTTCCTATATGCCTATCTGACCTAAAACCTCCTTGCATTTCCCTCACTACATTATTCTCTTCCATCCATTTTACAACTCTTTCAGCTACCATATACTTTATATAAAACTGATGTTACTGCTATTGGTCTATAATTATTTAACTTTCTATGATCCTTACTCTTTCCTTTAAATAATCTTCATTTTTGTATTACCCCAACTACCCGGAAACTATCTTCTATGCCATCTTATTAAAACATGATAATAACTTTGCTTTTTCTCTATGCCCTAAATTCATTACCATCTCTGCTGCCCATCCATCTAAACCTCTCGCCTTTCCACTTTCAATCTCTTCCCTGCCTCATTCAGTTCATTTTTTGAAAACCTAATATTCCCATTACTAACTGCTTTCATGTTTTCTATCATTAAGTCTTTTACATCTAACATCTTTTCTATATCCATTACATATCTAATTAAATTTCTCTCTACCTCTTCTCTAGAGCTACACTCTATTCCCTCATCATCTATTAATACTATCTCTCTTTCCCCTACATTTCTCCTTTTAATGTAATTCCAAAATTTTTTACTCCCATCTCTTCCACTTTTATTAATATCCTCCAACAATTTACTATTCAACTTTATCCTCTCTCTATAATTATTCATTTTAGCCAACTTCTTATTTTCTAAGTACTTTCCCCATTCAGCATTAATATCGTTTTTACTTTCTTTGTTCTTAATAGCACACTTATATTTTCTGCATGCTTCTTTCCTCTCTTTTACACTTTTACTAACTCTCATTTTTTATTACTTTTATTTTTGTGCATATTCTCAACTAAAACCCTATTTGCCACTTTTTCTGTTTCACCACACCAATCCTTATACTCATCCCCAACCAACTGCTCCATGGTTTCTTCAACTTTTATTTTATACTCTTTCAACTTATTCTTATAAGTCATCCTCCATCCACATCTTTCACTATTGTTTCTACCTTTATTTTTATCCTCCATCACATTACTAACCATTTCTATTACAATAAAGTTATGATCATTATTACATACTCTCTCTTCATTATCAAACACCTTAATTTTTCGTATTTTATTCATTTCCTCTTTCTCTACCAATACATAATCTATTGTGTGAAATACATTATTCCTAGACCATGCGTATTGTCCCTCATACATATTTTATAAATTCCCAATGCTCAAATTTACTCTTTGACAAAATTCCTTCAAAAACTGACCAATCTTATTATCTACATCATCAATTTCTTCAATATATCCATTCATATCCCCTATAACCATTATTCTTTTCCCCTTTTCTTTAAAACTCTGTATATCCTTAACTGTTCCACTCCATCACAGTTTGACTATCTCCAATGGCTATATACACTACAGCCACCATCCATTCTTGTCTACCCAAACTTATTTCAAATGACAAATGCTCTTGACATTTAATAATATTTAAATATTTTTCCGATATAACACCTATACCACCACCCCTTTTTTCTTTTTCTTTTCTATTTATACCCTGCCATACCACCTCTTCCAAAATAGGTTATTCTTCTCTTAGATGAGTTTCCACTACTGCTAATTTAATTCCAGCCACTTTTCTGGTCTCCTACCACCTTGCATATTCAAAAACCCAATTTTAACAATTTCTTCTTTCCTAACTACTCTTTTATAAATTCTTTTGATTCTTTCTTCTCCATTATGTTTATAACAAACTTTCTTACCATTAATCTTACAGAACCATTCCCTCTCCACATCTACACATATCTAAATCAACCATCTTTTGCTTACCAAACTCTCTATACAGTAGTGCCACCAAGTGCAAGCTTTTGTAATCATTGGAGAGTTTGGTACTCTTATTAACAGCATGTGTACGCATTTGAAATGGTGATCATGTGATGTTTGATGGTCTTTAGAATGTTCTTGAGATAAACTTAATCATGTAAATGGGATTATCTCTACTATGAAAATAAAACTCAAATTTATTATAAAGGACATTTTTAGTAGTCTCCTATTCATCTACTTTATATGCTCAATCCACCAAAGAACTGACCCTACAATAGTAGCATTGATACAACACATATAGAAAGCTGAAGAAAATACCAACAATTAGTCTTTCAATATTTCATATATTTTCAAATCTTACTGATGTTCTTTAAAAAAAAAATTGTTTTCAATTACTTGATATTACAATGATGGGGTTCCCAAGTTCATGCACACTTCTTTACAATAAATTCATCAAAATTTGTCCAACATATTGAATATATCCTAAATTTTTATCATTATTAGCAAAGGTAAGTTTATAAATGTCAAAAGTCTTAAAGAATAGGTACATCCATTTTATTCTTGATTTTACCATCAATAGATTGCTATTATTCATAGCTTGAGATGACCGCAGTTTTTTTCATTAATTACATATACATTAAACCATGCTAATTTAATGTATACAATTATTAACTTCTCTTTATTAAAACACATTTATTAAAAGGTTATTAAAAGTGGGGCTACAGAAAGTAATTTGTTGTTAACTGAAAGATCTTTGATTCCTCTTAGAGGCCTTAAAGGATCAGAGCAGGGCAAATTCCTAAATGACCTCTCCATATGTTCTTGTCATTGCAGTTGTTATTACTATGTGATTATCTATGTAGTAGCAAATAGGGGGCTGCTCACCTACATACATTAGCTAGCATGGTGAGTTTATTGACTTTTTACCTCTGAGTTTAAGGTTAAAAGCATGATGGTCTTTTTTCTCAGTTGCCTGATAAGACAGAATAAATGTGTGTGTGTGAATGAAATTTTTTTCTTTTAATAGATATTTACAATCATGACAGAAATAAATAAATGATGGTCCTTAATTCTAGGAAGCTGTAAAGTGACCAGCCAAGGCAGTGGTTGATGGCCGAAGGCAGAGGGTGCTAAGAATTCCCTGATTGTGAGCACAAGCTGTCATTTGATGATGACTTTTTATTTAGGTACTTACAACTGCAGATCACTTTCAAGTGAAGGAAGATTTCAAGAATTAGGAAGAAACTATCTTATATTAAATGGGACATTATTGGACTTTGTGACGTTAGAAGAAAAGGTGAAGAGACAATTGATTTAAAAAGTGGACATATACTCTATTATAAAGGCACAAATATTGAAAATACAAGTGGGATAGGATTCATTATAAATAAAAAGTGAATGAACAACATTGTGGAGATTGATGGTGTATCGGATAGAGTGGCAAGATTAATTATTCAACTTAATAGTAGATACCAAATTTAGGTAATTTAGATTTATGCCCTAAACAAATTCTCATAATGATGAAGTAATAGAGGATTTTTATATGGATATACAAAAGGCTTTTGATCAGACCATACAACATTTTAAAATTGTTATGGCAGACTTTAATGCTAGAATTGAAAGATGAAAGTGCTGTAGTAAATTTAGTTAAGGTAATAGAAATGAGAGAGAACATAAACTTGTGGAGTTTGCAGAAAAAAAGTCTTATATTATGATTTTTTTTTTGAGAAAAATGTTAAAAGGAAATGGACATGGAAGCATCCAAATAAAGGTACATCAGAATTAGATCGTATTTTGACTAACCGAAAATAAATATTTCAAGATTGTAATGTTCTTAATAAATTCAACACCCAGGAAATCATCATTGATTAGTGAGATGTAAGATACATGTTAATGCAAAAATAGAAAGACAAAAAATTATTAAGAAAAATATTAATATTCCTAATCTTCAGAAACACTCTAATGAATTTAAATTAGAATTTGCAAATCGTTTTCAAGTATTAGTAGATTTTGAACATGATTCAGATTTGAATGAAATTACATACTTTTAAAAACTGCAACAATGATAGCTGGTAGAAAAAGCAGCAATTGACCAATAAAATTTCTATTGAGACTAGAGAATTTATGAAGAAAAGAAGGAATTTGGAAATATATAAAAATTTATGCATTAAAAAGGATTGAATATCTCGAATTTTGTTAAATGATGTGAAAAAGAGTTGATAATGATATAATAAAGTATAATTGTGAATTAGCAAGAAAAGCTGTAGAAGAGAATAAAAGTCTCAAGAGTGTAAAACAACATTTTGGTATTGGTAGTGTAGGAGTATATATATACTCATACATACATATAATCAATATGTATACATTATATTTGTATTCTTATATTTATACAAATATAATATGTAATTTAATAATTTACTAAGGCTGTAACCTTAGAAATAAGCGTCTGAAAAATACGAAGGTAGGGACCTATAGAGGTCCCTACCTTCGTATTTTTCAGACGCTTATTTCTAAGGTTACAGCCTTAGTAAATTATTACTTAATATAATAATGGGCGTTTAATAAAATTTATAATATGTAATTTAGTAAATAGTATTTTTCATTCTTTAAAATGAAAAACTATTGTTGTAAAAAAAACAGTTGACATGGTGATGACCTCTGGGTTCACATACAGTTTATCAAATTAAAGGAAATGAAATTAATTTAATGATTTAATATCAAATTGTAATGTAACAATATAGAATGTGATACGCTTCAGCAAGCTCATGCAGCTATATATAAAAAAATAATTCTTTTTATTAGAAGATTAAGGATTCTATTCTTTCAGCTATAACCTCACAAAGAATTATACTGTGTTCGATTTAAAAGAACAGTGTATAGGATAAATTCTATATTTCGAATGATTTAATACTTATTAGAAGAAATTTCTAATATTTTTTTTAAAGAAAGTAATTTGAATATATTTTCGTGTTCTATAAAAATCGTTCTAATTGGAATTCTAAATGTAAACTTCATTTTAAAAAGAACATGTTTATAAAAACTTAAATTAATGCACTTTACATTATAAAGAAAATGCAGAGTGAGTAGAACACCTATTTATCATGAGATATATAAAATGTGATGGCTAATCAAATATGTATGTGTGAATGACATCATTTGCTAAATGCCTATAAAATTATATAGAAGCTATATCTTCAAAATGGAATTATAATTGTTAATAAAGGAACTGTGTATTAACGAAGTTGACATCTACATGCAAGGAGGAAACTAAACATCAACTTGGGATATCCTATTTTCTTCAATGTATAACAATGAAGGAATTAAAAATTGCATCTTCGAAGGATTTTCATTCACGAATTCCAGGAACATCTAAGACTATTGTATTAACTTTTATAAATACCATTTAAGTTTTTTAAAAATTATAATTGGGAAAGATTAATTTCATTTTCTTTATTATCAAATTCATTTCATTAAAGAAATGAATAATAAGAGAGAATTAATAATTTAAAATATTTTTGTTTTTATTTATGATTAATAAAAATTTGGATATAGGTTAAGAAATATTAATATGGGAAAGGCATATAAAAATATACAGGGATAAAGTGAACTTAGAGGTAAGAAATTAAATTATTTTTCAATTCACATACTATTATTTTTTATGACATGACACTACTTTATTTATACTAATCCAAATAGTCTAATAACCATTATGTATGATAAGAAGTGGATAAATGACTAACATTGATGTGAAGTATATATTTTTATATTAATAAACATAAATTATGTTTTTAACAAATGAAAATATTATATACAAATAATTGGATTACTATTTGTATAATCTAATTATTATATAATAGTGTTAATATAAAAGTCTTAATATTTAGATACTTATATTTTATATACGTTGTAAAATCATATAGTGTTATAAGTTAGAAAATATATCTACCGTGAGTAAATAGAATATTTATATTTTTTAATATAAGGAAGTAGATATATAAATAATTTTTATATATTATAAAGTTTAAGTTATTTATTTGTTAAATAAATAATTATTATGTTTTTTATATTAAACTATTTTATTTATTTGATTTTATAAGATAAGAACAAACATTTAATATAATAATCTTTATTGATTATTATATTAACTTTATGAAACCCATTTTAAAGAATTAGTGAGATTTATTATTATCATTACTCTAGTATATTGATAGGAACCCCTGAAGAGAGTCAATTGTTAAACTACCCTGAGTTTGAAATCTGAGCGTAACGGTTAAGTCAATTAAAGTGAAAATTGACTTGATGTGGTTTAGATATAATAATTTATTAATAATAAATTATTGGGAATAGATATAGTTTTATATCAAAATTAAATCACATCATTCGTGGCATCCTATATGAAGACCTTAAATCTGTCTGTAGTGAGATGCGACTGCCTTAACTTATCTTGTTGAGAGAGTGCATACTGGTACAGTAGGAAATTTCTATCTGCAATAAGAAAAAAAGATGGAACTATTACTAAAAAGGAGATGACATCATGAAATGCGTTGAGAGTTCTACCAAGAATTATATAGTAATAAAGAACAAGCACCTTTAACACCTATTATATCTTCTGAATTTCCCAGGATTTTAAACATCAGTAAACATTCTGGCACCAATTATGCTTTGTTACAATAGGAACACAAACCATGTAATTCACTGTACATTAGTTTCTGTTAAGTTATTGAAATGATGTTAGAAATTATGAAACTACTTTACTTTTGGCATACTTTAATATATTGTTTTCACACTTAACAAAAGGCATTCCTTATTTTACTACCATTTCTATGAGCAATTACTTCAGGAGAAAGATCGTTTTTAAAATTGATATAAAAACATATACTTCAAAGCATAATACAAGGGCAAAATACAAATTTGTTATTATGAATATAGAAAATGAAATATTTAAAGATTTAGAATTGCATAATATTATGAAAGAATTTTTATGAATAAGCAAGAAGTATAAATTAAGCACTGGAGTATCAATTCATATTAATATAACAAAAAAAAAACTTTGTACTGTGGGTGGCATAACGTCATAAGAAATTCAAATAGAACTCAGATGATGTGCAAAAAAATAATTATTGTTTTAGTTTATAAAACATAAAAAAGACTTCTAATGTTATAATGGAATATTATGGCCATATATACAGTAACAGTACTTTTAAGAATTTTATCGAATATTTTAAGATAGATAGTCATCAGACACTTAGTATGATGTTAGAGAATCAAAAATCATCAATATGCATGACTTCGTTGCCAGAAAAATGCATAAAAAATACTGAAATTGGTTCATTTAAAATAAAAACTGGTGTCAAACAGGACAATGTGCTGAATCTGATATTTTCCATTTTTACAAAGATAGTCTTTAAAATAATTTGTAAATGGTTTCATAAAATATCAATGTAGTTTTAATGGTGGAGAATATGTCTAAAGTGATTTAAAAAAAAACAAGAACTTCATCTTTTTAGTTTATAGATTTAGATATTGATAATTGTTCTAGTTTGTCAATTCAAAAGATAATCTACATATTTGGTTGCAATATATGAAAACTTTGGTTTAGTACTTAATATACAAATTTTTAGTAACATTGTTGTGGTTATTAACCTGAGAATGTGAATTTCAATATATTGGTAACTTTCAGGTAGAATGGTGGACTTGAAAGAAAATGTAACCCAGACTGCAATGTGTTGCCACTGCATTTAACAAGTCAAAAGTAAAATTTTTATGCACACATATATAAATATAATGTCATGTGAAATTTATCAAGTCTATTTTAAATAGTAATTGAACTGCCCTCTAGCTGCCATGTTCAATAACTGATTACAGTAAGAAAATGAACCACTTCTTATGCTATTTAGATCTTTTTTTAATTTAGGGTTATCCAGAAAAATAACTGCTACAGAGCAAAATTTAATCAACCTATATATTTTAGTGTAAATTGATTTTTAAATAACTGATATTAAGTTTATAGAACAGATGTATCTCAATCATTTCTAAAACTCTATAATAAATAAACACATCATATATATAATGTTAAATAATATTACAGGATTCTCATGAAATTGAGGCATAAAATTGTCTTTAGAACTATGCTACAAATACAAGTAAATTTATTATTAGAATGGCATGTGAAATTTACTAAGTCTATTTTAAATAATTGAACTGCCCTCTAGCTGCCATTTCACTAACTTTTTATAGTAAGAAAATGGACCACTTCTTATTGTTCTTTAGATCTTTTTATTTACAGTTATCTAGAACAGATATTGCAGACTAAAAGTCATGCTGACTCCTTGACTTGAGGTCAACATGGGCATGGCAATAATATTGCAGACCACTAACATAATTTTTAAAGATACAAATTAATATGAGCATCGAGAATAATATACATATTTATATATCAATAATTTTGGGTCTTCTTATTTTGTGACTTTTTCTGTGCCGCTGACTGAGTAGGGGTTAAGTAAATGCCTTTGAGGTAGATGTTTTGCGAGTCACAGTAGAATTTTGTAACAAATCAATTAGCAATATAATGTTCTTTTCAATTTTACAGATAATAATATAGCTTAAACAATATTTATTTTTATTTAAAAATTTTATTAAATGAGCTTAGTGAATTTAAATAATATCTGAATTTCTTTGTGGACCATTAAAATTACTTCACGGATCACTGGAGGACCATGGTTTTCGATCACTGATCTAGAACAATAACAACTAGAGAGCTATCTTAAACCAGCCTATATATTTTAATGTAAATTGATTTTTAAATAACTGAACAGAGACATCTCATTCTTTTCTAAAATGCTATAATAAATAAATACATATCATATATGTAATGTTAAATAATATTTTAATATTGAATAAATATAATGCCATGTGAAATTTACTAAGTCTATTTTAAATAATAATTGAACTGCCCTCTAGCTGTGGTTTCAATAACTTTTTACAGTAAAAAAATGAACCACATCTTATTTAGTTATCTAAAACAATAACTGTCAGAGAGCAAATTAAAACAGCCTGTATATTTTAATGTAAATTGATTTGTAAATAACTGACATTAAGTTTATAGAGCAGTGGTATCTCACTCTTTTCTAAAACTGTATAATAAATACACACACACACACATATATATATATATAATGTAGGATCATCATATTATTGAGACATGAAATTCTCTTAAGAAGTGGACTGTGAATACAAGTAAATTTACTCATAGTTTCACTAAAAAAAAAAAAGATTGATCTCTGAATATGATTAAAATAAAACATTTCATATTTTCTGCTTGGAAGCAATGATGAGATTATTTTGTAATTGAGCAAGCTGTTTATTCAAATGATAATTATAATCATATTTACTTAGTTATTTCATAAATATGACATTATACATTTATTTTGTACATCAATTCCATACTATCAGAAACTGTCAGGAACACCTCATAATTATTTTAACATTATACTAAAGTAAAGCATGCTCTTGACAATTTCTAATAGTTTGGTACTGCTGCATTAATGAACCTTATATTCTTTGTAAAACATATTTTTATTCCCATATATTCAGTATTATAACAATAAATGTATTATTAGGATAGTGGTGGCTATGGTTGTTAAAGAGCCAAAGACACCAAAATGTATGGATATTACATATAATGTATGACTATATAAGCTATTGAGCTTAGATTGAAAATATTATTGTGTTTTCAATTTTATTCTCATAGTTTTGTAGTTAAGTAGTGGTATAAGGTGCCTGCTGGAAGGTTGCATTAGATCCTAAGATCTAGGTGCAGTGCTCTCAGATCCAAAGCTACTCACTGATGAAGGCCACAAGCCAGAAACTAGTCTGGGCATATTGGATAAGTAGGCACTAGATGGGGATTTTATGCACAAGCTTTCTGGCATCCATTGATTACTCTGGTTGACCTTGAGTGGCACTACTGTATGCAGAGTTTTGCCTGTTTTAATAACAATAAATTTACATTAATTTTTGATAAAATAAAGCAAATTTACGTTTTATGTATCAATAGTAAAGTTTTGTCTATAAAAGTTTAAGATATGAAAATGACTATACATATGACATGTGACTATATAAAACCACTTTATTGATGACAGATCAAAAAATAGAATTTATTTACAATTTGGCAATGTTGGTTTCCAGTATCTGATCAAATTGAATTTTATCTTGTTTATTGCTTAGGACTCTTTTATATGATTAGTTCACTACAGACTTTTGTGGCAACAGATCTCATTATTTGTATGGAATACTGAACTTTTTTGTTTAATCAGATTTGGATAAATATTTAATTAAAAATAGTGATTGTCCTTTAAGATATTCAGCTTTATTATGCCTATTTTATTTTTACTTGGAAATTTTTACCAGTAACTAATAATTTCATATTTTTTGCATAGACTCAAAATATTATTATTTTTATTAATTTTGGAAGTAACCCTTAAAATTAAAACAATAAAAAGATGACTAAAAATTAATCATATGCCAAAGATACTTGACTAAACCAAAGCAAATCAAGAAGTAATGAAGAAAATACCATCAAATCAACACATGATCACCACTTCCTGCATCCATTGATTACTAAGGCTTACATTAGATGGCACTACTGTATGGAGAGTTTGCTAACTGCTAATAATATGGAAAATATTTGAAATCATAGATTTATGAGTTTTTCATAAAATATATTTTTTAAAATCTCTGCCTTGTGTTTTGACTTGAGCGTTTCCTGTGCAATCATTATTACATCTGATTGGCTGTTATATAAGCATTTTTAAGGTGCATCTGTCAAAGGTTTTAGCATCTCATGTTATTATAATTTATTTTTGTAACTCTTTATTTATAACTATATGAAATCATAAACTTTTTTCATCAATAGCATATCAAATCTATTGTTAAATTATTTGAATCCCATCATAATAAATTGAATGTAATAATATGAAACTAATATAAAGATTTATTAGAATTTTAACTACCAAGAAGAACGCTTAAAAATGACTGGTGGACTAAATCTGCAAAAAAGCTAAACTAATCATAACCACTTCAGATCTTTTTTAATATATTGAAAATAACATGGACTTAAAAAATGAATTAAGGACACTTTCTTATGTAATGATAATGATATTTTGAACAGATTGGGAGACCATTTTGATCATCTTTTAAATAATGATAAAAGAATTGAAATAATCTTTTAATATCCTTTCATTCTAACTATTCTTAAATTTGGATAAAAATATACAGTTTAGTGAAATTAACACCTTTTTGTAATCTTAAAAATAGAAATACTCCAGCTCTTGATGAGATATTTGGAGAAGTTTTCAAATATGATGATGACATATTAACTTCAAAAATATTGGACTTTTTTAAAGAAAATATAAATTTATGAATTTTCAAAAATAAAGAAGATAAGACAACACTTAAATAATCATCATGCAGTCTCACTGTTATCAGTTTCAGAAAAGATACTTTCAAGGATTATATTGGCTTCCAGTCATAGATAAATGGTTTTAAAGGATCAAAAGGCACTATAGACATTATTTTTGTTGCCAGGAAAATGCAAAAAAAAATATCAGAAACAAAGAAATAATTTACGTTCTGATAGGATGCTTACAGATCAAAATGAGGATAAAGATAATTAAAAAAAAATTATTCAAGAGTAGATAAAAATCAAGATATCATTGATAATAAATTTCCCATTACATTACTATTTCATTATTTAGAACCTATAATTCATATTTCTTAACATTGAATTATCTAACAGTATTATTGTTCTTTATTCTTGCATGTGAGAATAGTGAAATTTTTCTGCATTTGTGCATGTGAACTCAAATTTGGATAATATTTCTGTAGTATATTTTTATTACAACATTTTCACTCAAGATAGGGACTGGTTTCTATTCACTTTTAACACCTTGCAGAGAGATGCAATCATAAACACATGACCGACTGCGCCAAATTAGTTTGTTTAACCGCCGAGGTTAATCAATGTTAAATTATTGTTAATTAAACAACATCCAACTGGCTCTGAACTAGATGTTTATTCTACTTCAACAATTAATTTATAATACTAGCCAACTTATTGGCGTGAGGTTTCAAGTTAGTAACCCAGTATGCCTAGTTCATTTACACACAAGTACATAAGATTTATCGTTAGGAATCAATTTATGTTAGCAACAACAAATACTCCAATGATTATTATTGTTGTAAGTACTAATAATTTTACAACCAATCTCTAGCAAATAATTATTTTAATAGTGAATAACGTTACCGAATACCTCGTCAGCCGATGTACGTACTGGGAATGAATATCCCCATCCCATCTGCACACTTTGGTTGTTCTGGGTAGTATCTTATGTCAGGTTATAATTAGCCGATAGTCTTCACATCAAAGACATATGATAAAGATGTCTTTAATCATATGTTTATGCTTACATTTTTCCACAAGGCGATAAAAGCTGATAGAAACCAGTTCTTCTTGAATGAGAATAGTGTAGGGAAAACTGGCCCGGCTTCGCTTCCCGGTCAACGCATTTGACACAAGAAAAAAAAAAGATTAATAAAAAATATTAATACAAGTTTGGATAATTGCATTATAAATATCTAGGTTTTTTTAAAATTATTATAAGGGGGAAAGCGTGATTTTAAATCTTGATATATCTTCTTAAGAAGAAAAAAAATCAGATTACAGAATATTCTCCCTCCAAATACAGAACTATTTTGCAAGCAATTATAATCCTAAATGTTTCTTTTCAAGCAGCAGTAAAAGTTATTTGTGTTATTGAAATTTGTAATATTTAAAGAAAATGCACTATTGTCTTCTTTTTAAACATTTATATTCTATATAATATAAAAATAATGAAAAGTTAAACTGAAAAATGTTCACACAATTAACTCCAGTATCCGAGGAAACATTTTTTTCTTTAGTTAGCAATAACGTTCTAAAAGAAAAAGTAATAACAGAAGTTTCGCCAAAACTATTAAAATAATTTTATTTTAAAAGTTTCATTTTTTTTTTTTATAAATATATTTTCTAAAAACACCACTCTTATTTTTAATGGATAAAAATTACTTATCAATATTAGAGTTTTAATTCTAAAGAATCTACATTAAAAGTTAATTATAAAATGGAGGCTTTTATATTAAAAGCTACGAGTGCAAAAATAAATAAATAAACTTCATAATTCTCAATTTAATAAATATATTTCTTTAAGTGAAAAATAAATCAAATCTTCTCTGATTAAATAAGATATTAATTAAAACAAAATTGTTAACGAAATAAGTGAAAAATAATCTTTGCGAAATTAATTATTGCAATATTTTACTCATTGTAAAAATTTGGTAGTTTTTTTTAGACATTATTATATATATTGATGCAGGTATATAATAAGCCTGTATTTCAGTTATTATATTATCTTTGAATAAATTATTTAACTGTGGATGCGTATCAATAAAAAAAAAAGAGAGTGTGATATAATTACTAATATCTTATTATTAGGTATACTTTTTTTTTAAAGATAAAAAACGAAATTGAGTTTAAAAATTTACAAATGGAAAAGAAACAAGATCTATTCTTACTAAAAGAAGGATCATATTGCCAAGTTATAATAATTAATTAATATTCCAATTAAAATAATATTTGTTAGTTATATGTTATTTGATATTTTCATTAGTTAAATAAATTAATTGCTTAATAATTTAAGACAAACCTGATACCTATTTTTTTGTGATTATAATATAAAATACTTATATTTTTATAATTAAAATATTTAATATTATAACTTAACTGTATGTAACTCATATAAAACATGGTCCTGATGAAGTTATATAATTATTAATGTATTTTAATATTACATAAATTTTCTAGTAAAATTTAAGAATATTAGAGTACTATATTTGATGGCAAACGAACATGTTATCTCATCTGAAATCTATTTAAGTAATAAATAATTCATGTGAATTAAACTATTTTATTGCACATTGACTTTTAAAACAAAGACATAAATAAAAGCTCTAACCATCTTGATATATTTTGAGTGAACAATACAATACACATGTATTAAAATATAGCCTTAACTATTATATCAGTTACATTTTGGCTTCCCAAACAAGGGCTAATGAGCCAATTATGAACCCATGAATATCCCAATATTTTGTTATATTCGGTGCCTGGGCAGAGATCCAAATAAACCCAATATATTACTAATACTAATTTAACTCTTAAACATATGTAAATAAACATTTATTTTTAGCGCTGTTTCAAATTGTAATAAATTTAATCAGCCATTTATGCTATTGTGCGCTTTTTCACGAGTGTTAAATAATAATAAATGAGTACTTCCGCTTACAACACAAGATATAGTATTTAAGAAAGAATAAAATGAATCACTTATTCAATCCAACCCAAATGCTTATATATGGGCAAATCTTAAGTACTGTAAGTGAAAGTGTGAGGATAGACTACTCACTTTAAACCACTGTTTATGATATCTGAATGAATAACGCCAATGAAATTATCTAGAATTTAGTAGACGTCACTCACAAATGAAACTCTTAAACATATGTAAATAAGCATTTATTTTTAGCACTGTTAATTTATTACAATTAGAAACAGCGCTAACAATAAATGTTTATTTACATATGTTTAAGAGTTTCATTTGTGAGAGACGTCTAGTAAATTCTAGATAATTTCATTGGCGTTAATACTAATTTAAGTAAAATAATAAACATTATTAATCAAATAATACAGTTTGAAATTAGCTGAATAGATAATTTACAAAGATTATTCATATTCTACAAATTTTGCATAATGGAATGAATACATACATATAAGACTTTAACCGTAATACTGTGCATCTTGAATGCTTAATTTTACCCCAAGTGGGACCTCTACAAATCTTAACATAAGATTAAGACTTTATAAAGATGGGAGCAGCCATCTTATCTTCAGCCTACTTTCTAATTGTATAGGCAAATCTAAAGCATTTTGATTTGAAAGTGTGAAGCTAGTAAGTTCTTCATTAATTAAGTCCACTAACTCATTTAGAAATCAACATTCACAAAAATAAATGTTATTACTATAGGGAGAAATTCAGAGGCATTTGAAATAGAAATAGGTAAAAAAAAAGAATGTTTTAATTTGAACTTTGCCTTCATTTTATATATTGTGCCATTACAATTTGGTCACTAGCCAAATTTATAGTAATGTGCATGTAGAAAAGGTAAACCAAAAATCATCATCACAATTTTATATAATCATAAAAGAAGCTGTAGGGCATCCAAGTTCAAACTCTTCCAGATCAAAATTTCAAAAGCTTTAAACAGAAAGAATGGGTCCACAATTACATGCTTTACTTGTTTGTGTGTTGATAGAAAGGTAATACACACATTTAAACTATTTAATATTTAATTTTTCTTTAAAAAGCAAAGTTATAATGCATACACATAGGCAATGTATGTGTAAATTATTTAATTATTTTATATTTCAAATATTAAACATTTTAACTTTCTTTAAAACTAAGCTATGCTTGATCAATTCTAACATTTTATTCTATACTTTTATTTTGCTTTTCTTTAATTATAAGTGGGATTTAAAAGTTACAGATTTAATTAAATAATTGGGTTATAATTACTAAGCTAGCAATTATAGTATTTAAGGTTAGTTTATGAATGATTTGAAAGAATGCAGGATGTGTGTACATTACATACAAAATTTTACATTTCCTAAATATTGAAAGAAAAGGAAGTATTAAATCTGTTAAATTATTTTTTTTGTACAATTTTTTTTTTGTTAAAAGAGGAAATCTGTTTAATCAGATATCGATCTTTGTAGTAAATTTTTTGTAAATGATTGTCACTTTGGAGCTATAATTTTTGAAATTTTCTTATCAAGATCTAAAGAAGGAAGCTCAAAGATTTGAAAGATTGAAGTGTTACCTGGATGTTAAAAAGAAAAAAAAAACAAAAGAAAGGAAATAAGAATTGAGTCTATTTTTTTTTTAAACAAAAGTGTCTGGAAAAAGGATTAAACTTTTCAGTTGAAAAATACTTTGGTTGAAAATAAATTAGAGATCTAATTAAAACAAATTTGTCCAAAAATAGCAAGTGATGCTATCTCTGATTGGTTAAGGTAGCTAAAAATTGGATATAAAAAGCTGTCTTGATTTATTATTATTATTGATTGATTTAGATTATTAAACTATCCAATTGAATGCTGAAAATATAAAAAAATGGCTTGCTAGAAAAATTATATGTGTGTCCCATCGGGTTCCGGACCATCTGGAGGAAGCTGCACATCACATAGGAAAGAAAAGATGTGTCTAAAATAATATTCTACACCTTTCAACTGACCAGATAAATAAGATGTTTTTAATAGAAGGAAGAAAGCATTCACCTGCATTCAAAGAAGATGAATTAATCTACTGATAAATATTAATCATCAAGTCCAATTAATTGTTACAACAACTGATTTTAAACTCAAGAAAATTTACAAATGGGAAAACAACTGCTGTATTTCATCCACATGCTTGACAGGAAGAGAAGAAAATTTAATATAATGATTTCCAAATTGTCCACTAAAGCAAATAACCTCAATAGAGTCATCATCATCAAATAGTTATATACCTCAAGAAAGAGATTGTTCCCACATAGTAGCTGCAGAAATATAGACAAGTTTGAACCCTTGGAAATTCGCCACAAATAAAAAGATCGGTAATATGACTTTTTATATCTATTTTCTTTATGATATCAGTCTTAATAAACATTTTAGCAATAAAGTGGTATATTTTTATTTAAAGAACTTTTAAAGACTATTCAGATCGATTAAAACAAGAATGTCTTACTAATAATAACTTTGAGCTTCATAAATTATCTTGAATGTATCAAAATTATATGTTTATTAATTTTACAGTTATGAAATATGAATATGTAAAACAATTTTTTTTTGTGATGTTATGATTTTAGTTTTAACTGATATATTATTATTATTTTGGTTTTTAATAATATTTTGTTGTTATGGGATAAAACACGCACATACATAATAATATTTTTATATGTGTATAATTGTGAGTGAATGTGGAGTAACAAGTAGTATTAGAATATTAGATTAGTTTGTTTCAAGTTAAGTATAGCGTTTCAGAGGTAGAAGAGAGGGGGGAGAAAATAATTTAAAACTCTTTTCTAAAAATTTGCTCTTTCAATTTTACTAATATTTTTTTTTATTCTATTTACATGTTGGATTTTTTAAGTATGTGTGTTAATGAGCAGATAATATTTTTTGTCTTGAAATACTTTTCATGGTCAATGTGACGTCCAACTTAATACAAAATACATTTGAAGGGAAAGGGGGAAGAACGTGAAATTAATCTGAGGATTGTAATATAATCAATTATTATTATTATTATTCATGTCAATTTTCATATTTATCTAGAAATTTTTATGTATATGTTAGAAATGTAGTAATAAATATTAGTTTGTTTTATTAAACGAGGCGTATATATTTCATTAAGTGTAGTCTTTGTTAAGTGTGATTATTCATCATCATCAATGGTTGAATATTAGTTATTTAAGATATAAGTAAATATGCTAAAATTAAGCAATAATTATGCATTTCTTTATAAAATTTAGTTTTATGTTTAGGCTTAGTCCTAGAGCTGTAGTTGAAACCCTTGTCATTATCGTTATTATTATCATCATCATCATCATCGTCATCAACGTTTTAATTAATGAGCTGTTTAACTGTTTAAAGGCCATAAATAAATATTGATTTCATAATATTTAGTGATTTCTTAGTATTATTATAACCACATCCCATCATCTATTTCATGCAAGGATGAGTGAATTGCCATCCTAAATTAGTTATATATAATCTGAGCTAGTGAACTTATAAAAAATATTGAAACACATTTGTTATGTTAAGATCTGAGAAATGATTTATGTCTAATATACTCCACTTTGGTTTAAAGATGTTTTACTTTTACCTAACTATTAGTGCTTATAGTGATATGGCTCAAAAAGCAAAATCTCTCATTTTTATTAGAAATAAAGTCCCAAAAAGGGATTCAAACCCGGTACATGTGAAAGGTTATCAGATATAACCGTGTCTAGATTCAGATAATCTAGTGGCGCCCTGCTAGACCATATTCACTTAGTATTTGTTTAAACATGCACTTAACATCAAACCAAGAGATGAAAGTGGATAAAACCTACAGTCTGTATACCTGAGTTATATTTTATTGAATTACTAGTGTACTCACCTCACGTGATTTCATATACCTGAGTTATAATACTGGTTATTAATAATTTGCCCATAATTTGCTTATAATAATTCTTGATAGTGTTATATGTTTTGAACCTTTACTTAGGTAATATCTATTTGAGCGACTCTTTTATTATGTTACAATATATCAGTAGGTTTTTGAATCTATTTATAGGACTTCATAAAGCAACTACCAAGAAGTAATACAGATTTCATGGAATAATTTTTAAATTTAAAATGATTCAAGATGAAACAAAAACTTTAAGTTCTTAGTTTCTGTATTTATAGCATGTTAATGAATGTAATGTACTCTAATTCAAAAGATGATCTACAAAATGGATTCGCTGTTTTAAGTCCAAAGACTAATTAACAATTAATGTTTAAAGATGCTTTCTATCATCCAGTAATAGAAGAAAAACTTAGATAATTATCAACTTGAAAGTGTGAGCCAATTTAAATAACTTGATAGATTATTAAATATAAATTTTGATTTAAATGGCAGTAAGGTCTCAATATCTAATATTGATTCTATTAACTTAAAATAAAAGGTATTTCACTACAGTGACATTATTTCTGCTAGTAAATTTGTTGTATATAAGTGAGACTTCAACTCATTAATGCAACATAATGGCATTGGAAAAATGTAATTTAAAAATGGTTCTTAAAATCTTAAGGTATGATAGTAAGATAAGATCAATAAATGTTTTTACCTTTCTAGATATGCAGAGGCTAAACTCTCCATACAGTAAAGCCACTAGTGCAAGCCAGAGTAATCAATGGATGCAAGAAGGGTTTTGCATAAAATTCCTACAGTAGCACCACTGGTGCAAGCCAGAGTAATCAATGGATGCAAGAAGGTTTTTGCATAAAATTCCCACAGTAGCACCACTGGTGCAAGCCAGAGTAATCAATGGATGCAAGAAGGTTTTTGTATAAAGTCCATAAGGATTTTATGGAAAAAACCTTCTTGCATCCATTGATTACTCTGGCTTGCACTGGTGGCACTACTGTATGGTTAAACAGCTTGTGTAAGCATAAGAAATGGTGATCATGTGATGCTCACTAGATATAATGCTATAAAATCTGCTATTGTAAATTATATTTTTTGTTAGATTGGATAAATGAATGAATAATAATAAACTTTCCAAAAATAATTTTATGGTGCACTTGAGCATGGTTTTTGTGGCATAAAAATATTCTAAAGAAGTGTAATATTGATTGTTTTCATTGATAAGATTTGATTGCAGATAGAATACAATGAAGAACTGTAATTAGAAAAATGTTTACATTTTTTTAAGAAAAAAAAAACATTTGCTGCAGAAGAAATTAAGATAGCAAAAAATATCAAAAATGAAACAATAGACTAGAATATTCTATATGTGGATGTATTTTTGTTTCACTGATAAATTTGTATAATTATCACAATACTAATTTCTAATATATATATATTGTGCCATTACAATTTAGTCATTAGCTAAATTTATAGTAATGTGCATGTAAGAAAATGTAAAACCAAAATCATCATCACATTTTTATATAACAATAAAGGAAGCTGTAAGGCATCCAAGTTTAAACCCTACAAGATCCAGTTCTAAAAGCTTTAGACAGAAAGAGAGTGGGTCAACAATTATATTCTTTATTTGTTTGTGTGTTGATAGAAAGGTAATACACACATTTAAACTATTCAATATTAAATTTTTCTGCTAAAAAGCAAAGTTACACATATCTAGGCAAAGCTATTTAATTGTTTTATATTTCAAATATTAAACATTTTAACTTTCTTTAAAACTAACCTATGCTTGATCAATTTTAATATCTTATTCTATACTTCTATTTTTGCTTTTCTATAATTGTAATTGGGATTTAAAAGTTACAGATTTAATTTTAAATATTGGGGTTATAATTACTAAGCTGGCAATTAGATTATTGTAATGACAGTTTATGAATGATTTGAAATGATAAAGTATGTGTGTACATTACATACAGAAATTTACATTTATTATATATTGAAAAAAAGAAGGGTTAAATCTGTCAAATTATTTTTTTTACAATTTTGTGTTAAGGGAGAAAATCTGTTGAATCAGATATCTGTTTTTGTAGCAATTTTGTTTTTATAAATGATTGTTTGTCATTTTGGGAGCTTAAGCTTGGTGGGAACTCTAATTTTGAAATTGTCTCATCTTAAGATTAAAGGAAAGAAACTCCAATTTTAGATATTACAGATATACGTGAAAAAGAAAAAAGGATTAAGTCTATTTTTTTTAAGACAAAAGTGTCTGAAAACCAGGTGTGTGATTTTTTGAGTTGGTCAAAAATAGCAATTCACACTATCACTCTAATTGGGTGAGTTGACTCAAAAATCGGATATAAAAGCAGTCTGGAAAATCAGTTGAGCTATTAGATTATTGTTATTATAATATATTGTGAGAGAGACTTTTTAAAAATTATTGAAACTAAAGCAGACAAACATTTTTAGTTCTGCTAGATAATTTTTTTTTTAAATCATTTTTTTAATATCAAGTTTTGAATGTTGAAAATATAAGAATGACGGGGTAGAAAAATTATATATATGTCTCATCTTTTACCTGACCGTTGCGGAGCCACAGATCATATAGGAAGGAAAAGATGTCTTGTCTGAAAAATAATATTCTACACCTTTCAACTGACCAGAGAAATAAAATGTTTTTAGCTGGAAAGAAGAAAACATTCATTCACCTGCATTCGAAAGAGATCAGAAAGATGAATTAATCTACTGATAAATATTAATCATCGAATCCAATTAATTGTTCCAGTAACTGAGTTTGAACCCCAGAAAAATTACAATGTGAAAACAACTGCTGTATTTCATCCACGACGAGAATCATGCTGAACGGAAAAATTTAAAATCAGTATAAGAATTTCTAAATTGTCCACTAAAGCAAATAACCGTATTTGAATCATCATCATCAAATAGTTATACACCTCAAGAAAGAGATTGTTCCAAAGTAAAACGGAAATGGTAGCTGCAGAAATATAGACATTATACAAGATAAGTTTGAGCCCTTGGAAGTTCGCCACAAAACAAAGGATCGGTAATATGACTTTTTATATCTATTTTCTTTATGATATCAGAGTCTTAATAAAATTTTAGCAATAAAGTGGTATAGTTTATTTAAAGAACTTTTAAAGACAATTCATATCGATTAAAACCAATAATTTCTTACCAATAATAACCTTGAGCTTCATAAGTGGTTTTGAATGTATCAAAATTATTTGTTTATTGATTTACAGTTATGAAATATTAATGTGTAAAATAATTTTTTGTATTATTATTTTGGTTTTAAATAATATTTTGGTTTTTACTGGGTAAACACACACCTACATAATAATATTTTTACATGTGTATAATTGTGTGCGAATGTGAAGTAATAAGCAGTGTTAAAATATTAAATTATTTTGTTTTAAGAAAGTATAGCATTTCAGAGGTAGAAGGGAGGGGGAGAAAATGATTTAAAACTTGTTCGGTAAAACTTGCTCTTTCAATTCTACTAACATTTTTTTTTAACATTCTGCTTACATGTTAGATTATAAGGTATGTGTGCCAATGAGTGAATGTTTTTTTTTTTTATATGAAATACTTTTCTTGTGGATGGAACATTTTAACAAATCGGTTACCCAATTTAATACAATATACTTTTGAAATACATTTACGGGAAAGGGGGAAGAATTTAAAATTTAATGTTATGATTTTAAAACAGTCGATTATGATTATTGTTGTTATTGTTAATATAAATTTTCATGTAAATATAGAAATTTTTATGTATATGTTAGAAATGCAGTAATAAATATTAGTTTATGTTATTAAACGAGGCATATATATTTCATTAAGAGTAGTCTTTATCAAGTGTGATCATTCATCATCAATGGTTGAATATTAGTTGTTTAAGATATGATTAAATATGCTAAGATTAACAATAATTATGAAGTTCTTTATAAAAATTAGGTTTTATGTTTAGGCTTAGTCCTAAAGCTGTGGTTGAAACCATTGTCATTATCATTATCATTACCATCATCATCATCATCATCAATGTTTTAATTAATATGTTTAAAGGCCATAAATAAATATTGATTCCATAATATTTAGTGATTTCTTAGTATTATTATAACCACCATCCCATCATCTATTTCATGCAAGGATGAATGAATTGCCATCCTAAATTAATAGTAATCTGAGCTAGTAAAACTTATAAAAAATATTGAAACACATTTGTTATGCTAAGGTCTAAGAAATGATTTATGTCTAATGAATTCCACTTCAGTTTAAAGATGTTTTATGTTACCTAGGTGTTTACTTAAATATTAGTGCATACAGTGCTATGGGTCTAAAATCAAAATCATACATTTTGTAAGAAATAAGGTACCAAAAGGGATTCAAACCTGGTACATGTGAAAGGTTATTAGATATAACTGTGTCTAGATTCAAATAATCTAGTGGTGCCCTGCTAGACCATATTCACTTGGTATTTGTTTGGATATGCACTTAACATCAAACCAAGAAATGAAAGTGGATAAAATCTACTGTCTGGATACCTGAGCAGATATTTTATTGAGTTACTAGGGTACTCACCTCACTTGATTTCCATATACCTGAGTTATATTAGTTGTTATTAATAATTTGTTTATAATTATTGATATTGTGATATCTTGAGAAATCTAATTATAGAAATATGTTTAATTTATTCCTACTCATCATTTTAATATTTATGACCTTGTGGCTATATAGCTACTATCCAGGAGTATGTTTCATTTAATCCAATAACCCTTAATAAGATTGATAACTCAGTCTGATCTTTTGCTAAATAGCTTATGCTCATGTTAATATAAGTTTAAATAAATTCTGATCAGTTTCATTAAGTTTATTTACAACTTGTTTGAATTAATATTTCTAGACTACTTATTGACCGTTTTTTACTTAAATGTTGACTTCATGCCAACTCATATTCTTTGCTCTTTGACTTTCTTCGTTTATTAGTTAAATATTTATATTTGAATCTTAATTTCTTAATTGAAATAATATTTAATTATTATAATCTTTTGATCATCTTTAAATTTAGTTACAAATAAAATTAGCTACTGTGGGGGTGGGGAGGAGATGTGTGGGGGGGGGGGGGGTGGATTCACTATAAAATGTCTAAAAAATTGGTATATAATAATACTTATCTAAAGTAATCCATCACTTGAAAACTTCATAGAATAAA
This sequence comes from Epiperipatus broadwayi, assembly GCA_028023455.1. NCBI lineage: Eukaryota > Metazoa > Onychophora > Udeonychophora > Euonychophora > Peripatidae > Epiperipatus > Epiperipatus broadwayi. The sequence continues at coordinate 13,295,142 of JAQFVV010000010.1, read as the reverse complement.
GATATTAGTATCTTTCATTTTTCCTAGTAGATCTTCAAAATGTATTTCCATACAAAGGTTTGCAATGAATATGACATCTCTAATAACATCCCTTATAACAAGTAGATAATATTGAAAAATAATTGATATAATTTGAATATTGTAATAAAGAACTTCATTAGTTTGTAATTTGTTAAAAATTACTACTTAAATAGTCACTGTATATAAAATAAAATAATAAAATAAGTGAATGAAATACTAAATTCATTATAGAGTTCAACGTGAAATACATAAGTTTGTAGTTTATAGCCAGTGTGATGTAGTATTATTTATTATATCTTTATAGGTTTTGAGAGCTCATATTGCTTCATTTTACTGACCATAAATTTAGTAGTAGCTTCATCAACTGCTACTTCTCTTTGCATTTGATATACAGCCTTGAAATTTACATTACAGTCGTATATAATCAGCCTATGTTTATGTACTGTCAAAATCTTTACTTTTAGCATTTGCATATTTTTTATTATTAAAATGCAGACAAGACATTATAGAAAAATCTAAACTGGGTCATAATATTTTCAAAATATGTTTATCTTTGTCTCCTATCACCTAATTTAAATACTTGACTCAAGCCCACATCAGACCAAAAAATGCAGATAATTCACGATATACATTTACACAATCACAAGCTACTTTTTGATCAGCAGTTTTAATAGTTATTTTTTCATATATTTTTTTATCAAGTATAAATTCAAATAATAATTAAAAAATATATAAGAATAAAAGAATTAAAAAATATATAAAAATAAAGACAATATCGGCCCCAATAATGTTGTCTTCAAAATACATCAGGCTAAAGTTATGTTTTTTTCTGATGTACTTGTCCCGATAAATTTTATTCCATAAAACATTTAAAAACTAAGAGAAAAACAAAAAAAAAAATTCAATTTCATTAATCACAAAAATTATCATAAAATTTTTACTTTTTATCATAGAAAAATAAAACCCTTTTAAAAACTAGAAAGAAAGATGGAAACAAAGATGTAAAAAGCCCATGCATAGACTGTGTAGATTTCCATTAATCTTAAGTGAAACCCAGATGTTTATAATTTGAAAATGCTTGCCCACTTTATGCAGGCATAAGAACGAGGTTTTAAAACAAAAGTTTGACAAAAATTTTAAAATCTTATTTTTTACCTTTTTTTTTTTAAAAAAACTTTATCTCTCTAAAAAGCTCAAATTAAAACTTTCAGTTAACTTCAATAAACTTTTTCAAAATTCAAACTGGTAAATAATTACTGGAGAGATTTAAAAAAGTTGTTTACACTATTTTATCATTTTCTATCTTTTTTACAATCATTTATAACTTATCAGAATAACCACATTATTATGTAAAGAAAATTATCTAATATTTTCATATCATTTTATAACAAAAAACATTTCATTAAATCAACTACCCATTATTATTAAAAAAACACATGGGACAATGAAATATTATTTCCCCATTAATTAAATACATTCTATATTTAAAAAACTGATCATATTAGCATGACCAGAGTTTGTCACTATCTACAATATTATAATATATAGTATTTTAAAGCTGCTTTTAGTTTGCAAATATGAAATTTCTGGAAATGTCACCAAATATTCATTACTAGTTACTTATAAATTAATAAAAAAAAAATACTACCTTCATTTTTCCAAAGAAATTTAAGAATTGTTTAAATTTGAAGATAAATTCTTAATGTTGACATGGGAATAAAACAAAAAGACATTTAGCTGTGTTTTTCTTTTTCAGTTTAATGCAAAATGACATAATAACATTAACTTTGTGTGTATTAATTCATATTATTATTTTATTCAGATACAAATTAGAATTTTTCTTATTTAATACATATCTTTATTTAGGCTTTTAAAACAAACATTTATAATAGTGGGATACAATATTAATATTTATAAGTTGATTAAGTTTTTTCATTAATAACAAAAAAAAGAAATAGTGGTTTGTTTTTATGGTACTTTATGATTATTTGTAAATGGAGAAATATAATATGCAGGCTTGATGAATAATAATTACCTTAATTAAATGTATTTTATATCAATAGATAAAAATGATGTGATACATTCCCCTTTAGATGAAAGCAGAAATTTATAGTATAGCCATATATCTCCTATTTTATTGTATCATGTAGTAAAGTGCTTGGACAGTTGAGTATTATGTAGTATACATTTAACAATGCAATAGGAAAGAGTAGTTATTATACTTCTTGAAGAAGATAAAGGGAAAATTTGATTGTTGAGATTAAGAGATAATATGTTCTGAAGAAGATTGCTGGAGCAATTGAAACTGTAAACTGTAAAAAAGGGTGGAAAATAAAGCATTGTAAAAGTAATAAAGTGCTTGGACAATTGAGTATTATATGGTATATATTTGGCAATGCAATAGGAAAGAGTAATTATTAAACTTCTTGAAGAAGATAAAGAAAATTTGATTGTAATAGTTGATATTAGGAGATATAATGTTCTAAAGAAGATTTCTGGGGCAATTGAAATTGTAAACTGTAGAAAAGAATGGAAAATAAAGCATTGTAAAGGTCATCAATATCATTAGCTTTATTTTTTTTTTTAGAAATTTAACACAATTTCTCTAAAAGCAAAAACATGTCAAGATCAAGGAATCCCTGTTATATAGTCATCGTCAAAGAACCAATTAATGTTTTTTAGTGAACTTAAGAATAGAGTTATTCATATCCAAAACATTTCCCTTAAGATAATGCCTTGCCTATAACATAATAAATTTAAAAATATAAATCACAGTTATACTGCTTAATAACTGTTCAGCATGATTGTTTTTAAAATATAAATATTACATTTTTCCCATTATGTTTAGAAATAGGATTTATTTTTGATTATAACTATTATTTTAATCTTACAGTAATTAATCTATGATCTGTTTTTCAGTCTAAGTCTATTAATGCTCATATGATTTTAACCTTTTTTATTATTTTGACTCTGAGTTATAGCATTCAAGTTCTTTTGCAGTAATAGTTTTTGTTAATAAGGGATTCTTAATAGCCAATTTGCATATTGTGCAAATTTTCAATAAGAACAGGCTATATGAGTTCATAATACTATGACATTATTTTCCATAACTTTGAATCATAGTTTGTTTTTCCTGACAATACATGCATTAAAGACTTCAAAAAGAAAAATTGCATTCATCTAATGGAATACATACAAGCACTGTCTACAACAAAGAAATTTTTTCTTTGAACTTTTTGTATCTGAGATTGGAGCATAAACAATCATAAAATGGGCATTGTGCATATTTACATCATTATGCAAATCAAATTTTAATATCATTAGCATTTTCCTGTTACATTTAAAAATTCCATGAATAAAAAATAACAATTAAGATAACACTATTGTAATCTTTTATTTAATTATTAGCACTTTCAATAAAATATTATAATTCTTTGCTTGTTCAATTAAACATTATTTCTTTAGAAGATCAGTTTATTAAGATTAGATATATATCACATGATCACTATCTCTTATACTAGTACATAATTATTATTAAACAAGGCAAAACTCTCTATGCAGTAGTGCCACCCTGTGCCAACTAGAGTAATCAATGGATGCCAGAAGGTTTGTGCATAAAATCCCTATCTAGAACCTACTCATCCAATATCCCCAGACTAGTTTCTGGCTTGTGGCCTTCATCAGTGAGGAGCCTTGATAGGGATTTTATGCACAAGCCTTCTGGCATCCATTGATTACTCTGATTGGCACAGGGTGGTACTACTGTATGGAGAGTTTTGCCTTGATTAGATATATATACTTATCATCAGTTTCTTAAACAAATTAAAATATAGATCCATATAATGACAAATATTTACCTTTTTAAAAAACAACTGCTTAAGTCTTTCTAATTAATTTATTTTAAACTAAACCATTAATTCTGACAAAATTTATAAAACACATACTAAATTACTTTTTGCTATGACTTTTTATTTAGTTTTCTTAGTTAAGGATATCATAAATGCATTTCCAATGTTATAGAATTCAAATATGTCTTCTTCTTTTAAAAAACTAATCTTTCAGCCTTTAAAATAATTTTTCCATTTAAATAATAAAATTGAAAATTGATCTGAAAAATTTAAACTAGAAAAAGACTCCAGTTTAAATCAATACCAATTTAGTTAATGATACATTGACTGTAAAGTCTGTTTATATCAATAATAATTATTATACATAAATCTATAAAAACCTCAGTGTGTGTGTAGTCACATCACATGAGTGTGCCATATAGATCCTAGATTTGAATCCTGATTCTAATTAGATTTAGAACTTGGCCTCAAAGCTCATCAGTTAATTAACCAATACTGCTTAGTAAGTATGTATCTAATTATTGGTAAATATGGAATAAACCATATATGGAAAATACTCAAGCCTTCATGACAAAGCAATTGACAAATCTGGTGATGGTTTCTTCTTCATGAGGGAATATTAAAAAGACTTTTGTCTTCTAGTTGGGATATTTGAAGACTGTTTTACTTTTTTTTATTTATATATTTTATTAATTAAAATTTGTTGTTTATCACAATCTATTATTTTTATATGATGTAGTATCTTAAATATTCTTTATATAGAATAAAAACACCATCACTTTTGTTATTAATCATAACACAGTGAGAAATTGTATTGCACCCCCCCTCCCCAACCTTTTTTCCCTTCATTTGCTTTTGAATGACATTAAAAATCATTGACATCTATTTTTAATATTCTGGAAAGTATTCTTTCATTTTTGATGAATAAGATTTTATTTCTTTTATTCACTGCATAAATTTTTAATATTTGCTTTCCAGAAAGCATTTAGGAATGAAATTTAATCAAAGTAATTTTTATAAACCAAGAAATATTTTATAAAACGACTGTTACATCTTTTATTTGTTAACAGTTTGCATCTACTTATATTAACAAGTGTATTTATACACTTAAACAAATACTGAATATTTAATGCATAATCCATTCGTTAATTGTTTGTATATGCTTTTATCACATTAATTTTAGATAATTATTATTTTTAAAACCATTTACTAAATAAAACAGAAATATAATATTTTTAAAAATAGGTTTTGTATATAGATTTTCAATAACAATTTTCATGATAAATAAGTAAAACAAAATTATTTCCAATTTTGAAGTTTAACATTGGCGGAACTGTATCGTTGTAAACAATTCCGCACTTTAGGCATTATCAATAACTCATTGTTGGGATTTTAATAATGAAAATTAATGAACTAAACTTTGGTTTTAATTAATATATATATTAAAAAAATTAGTTATAATTTTATAAATTTACTTATTGTTTATTTTAAAAAGATATCCCACTTCTTATGACAACGCTTTTTTAAAAGAAGAAAATTGCCTTTTTTTTTAAATTGTTTATTTATCAGCCCCAAATTACTAATTCAAAATTGTTACTTATAAGGTATTTATTATCATTAAATTTAATATAAATACGACCTTTTAAATTATATTAATTTTATAAAATTATTTTAGTTATATTAATAAATGACGTATTCAATACTCAAGTTTCTAAACATTCTAAAAGATCCCCCCGTAACAAGATGATATTATAAAACAGGCTTAAATTGCATACTGCAGGTCAATGGTCGTTATTGTATTTCTTCAAAAACAATAAGGAAAAAAATGAGAAAGCTTTAACAGTCCCCCATCTCTTAAGTCGGAAGATCTTCAGCTATCTGAAAAAAAAAAAAAAAAAATCAACTTTCATTAGAATTTAAAACTTGGATCACATACATAGCATGCAGATTTAGAAATCATTATAATATAAAAGAATGTTTATTAAATATATATATGTAACATAGGACTAGAAAGTTATATACATACATTAAAAAAATCTATATAGCTTTATTGCTCAGGAATTCATAAGAATGAATGCCAGACTCAATCTTGGGACCTCACGATTCCAAGTTGGACATTACCAACTGCGTTAAACCACAGGGCATATACATATAAGAAAGTGGTTAAAGGCCAATCCCCAGTATGTAAAATTGTGGTTTATTAGAATAATATTAGCCTGCCGATACAGGCATATAGACCCAATTATTTAAAGTATCTAACTCATCTGATGAATGAAAATTGTTCAAAAATACATGTACAGAGAATGGTCTAGAATCATTACACTAGATAATAATTACAATATAATGATAAATGGGTTAATAAAAATGTAAAAAAAAAACCCCATGGAAAATCATGTGATATCTGTTTCTCAGTCATATAATTTCAATTGATAATGATTACAATTTAAGTAAGTTAAAATATTTCTGAATAAATTATATTTATTTGTACTATTATTATAATTTTAGTAATTATAATAAACTCTGTATACAATCTGTAAATAAAATGCACATGGGTCATTGTATGAAAGAGACTAAATATATTATAAAATATTAATAACTGAATCCACTTTCAATGCAGAGCATCAGTCTCATAACAAACAAAATTCCAGAACGAAATTTTGTCACCAGTTAATGTTTTTTTTTCTTCATTTTATTAGTTGATTGCCATGAATCTGTATATTGCATTAAAAGTGCATTTGGCTATTAATATTTTATTATGCATTTACTTCATTTTAGATTTTGATATATATGTAATTTAGCTAATTATAAGTAAAAAGAATTTGGAAATTCAAACTTCAAAATTGTAACGAATGCTACAAATATTACCATCATGGAATGATCTCTTATTTAAGTATTTCACTTTTATTTGTGAATATTTAACTTAGAACTGGTTATCATAGTATATACAACAAAAACAACCACTAAAGTGAAAATATCTAATGTTAAACAGATTGTCTAAACCAGTATTTCCCAACATGGTGTGCTTATGCCTCGTCCAGAGTTTAAGTTAACTGTATGGCAACTCTCAGTCGCTACTAGAGCTGGGTAAACATCCAGTATAATTAACTTCTTTCCATCATGTTCATAGCCATAATTTCATTGTTAGATGCTAAATTGAACTACTGCTTATGCTGGGATTTCACTTTAGCAGTGTTTCACAATAACACTCGGCATTTCCCATTGGTGATAATTTCAAATGAATGCACTTTAAATTGTTGTAAAAGTCTCATTGTTTTTAAAAAATATATATATTATATAAATATAAGTGATATATAAATGGTATGTAAATTTAATTGGCAATTTTTATTAATTTCAGTTTTAGAAATATCATTTTCCAGAAAAATTTGTCAAATGAAAAAGTATGTTTTTTGCAGTGAAGTAAATGTGTCATATATATTTAAATATGCAATTTTTGTCTATGTTTGCTCCAATTCATATTATTTTTTTTAGTTTTTAATTAATTATATATTTATTTTTTTCAGCCCATAGTGAAATGAGTGAAGCAAGCAAGAAAAAAATTTGTCAGTATTCAGAGGAATATTTAAAATTGATTTCATACCCGCTGACAACAATGAATGGTTGTCTTTTTGTTTTTTACACCAACAATGCTTGACTAATGAATCAATGAAATGAGGTCATATTGAAGCACATTTAAAGGTGAAACATAATGCTTATATTAATTCAGATTTGAATTACTTTCAAGCTTTAAAGAAAAACTCTGAAAAAAGAGTAACATTAAAGTCTCTAATTTACTGCTCATAATGCAACTGTCAATTGTACTATTGAGGCTAGTTATCAAATTTTATTGCTCATCACTAAATCTGGGAAAAGTCATATTATAGGAGAAAATTTAATCAAACCATCAATATCAGCATTTCTTAAAACAGTTCTGGAAAAAGATGATAAAGATGTGAAAGCTATGCCACTGAGTAACAATACTGTTAGAAGAAGAATAGAGGAATGAGTGAGGATATTGAAATACAACTTGTTGAAAAGCTAAAAATAAGAAAATTCTCCATGCAAATGGATGAATCAATTTTAAGAGACAATGAGGTTGTATATATAACTTATGTAACATATATTGATAAAGGTGATTTTGCTGAAGAAATGTTGTTCTGTGAATTATTAGAAAGCACCACTACCTCCAAAGATATATATATAGTGTAATGATATATAAATATGCCATTATATTAATTTAAAATAAAATATTAAAGTTCGCAAATAAAAATAAAATCTATTAAAAAAAAAACTAAACGCTAAAATTAAAATGTTTGTTAAATGTATATATTCGCACAGATGCAAAACTTTAAAAATATTTTTTTAAAAAACAAATAAATAGGTATTTGAACGTACTTTTTTATAAAAAAGTACAAGATTTAAAAATAAAAACAGGTATTAATTAATTCCTGTAATCTGTAAATGGAAATGATTGTTTATTAATTGAAAAGCAAGCTAGCCTTGGGCTCTTGTGTAATTAAAAAGTCAGATGAAAATTAGATAAGGAATAAAGAATTAGCTTGTCCAATATAGAAGCAGCAAATAAAGGCCTGGACCATAACGGAAAAATGGAACAGTGACGTTTTTGTTCGTGGAATCCATAGGAGGATTATAAAAAGAGAAATATTCAGTTTCCTGACAGTTTCGAACTTGATTTGGTGAGACGAACGACAAGATGCACTTGTCGTTCTCTCTCACTTATTTAAAAAAAAATGAAAAGACTGTGATACTAGAATGGAACCAGCTAATGCTACCTCCAAAATATCAGACCGGTCTTCCCAGAAAGTATTCTTGGGAATTGCCAACAGGAACATGGATTCTACTGTAAGCTATATGAACTAAACAATTTTTAAATTAAATCATAAAAAAATAAAAAAAGAATAATTAAGAACTTTCATCCGGGTTTGACAAATTAATAAACAAGCCAACTTAAATGTTAAAATGGACTCTTATCTGACTTTTGTAAGTTTTTAGATCAAATTAATTTTATATGTTTTGCGTTTGATAAACATCATTTCCATTTTTTTTTCTTATTGTATAAATTATTTAAATGCATGAAATTTAAGTTGGGTATAGACGTTGCATAGATTCATTAGCGGTTAATTATGTTGTGGTTTTCATATTCGATTAGAATATATAGGTCATCGATGTCAATGCGGTATCTTATGATGAATACCATTGGGTTTCTTGTATTCCCTCTGCAATTGACATTATCGATGACTTTGTATTTTGATCGGTTATGTTTATTTTGGAATGTTTTTAACCATGGAATCTATGCACCCGATCTATACTCAACATTATAAAACAATTTGTATAAAATTCATCTGTGTGAACGTATCTAAATGTTAAATTTAAGTCGGGCGTGAATGGCTATATAGATTTGTAAAGTTATATATATAGTTTAAGGGAGGGTAATCTTAGGTTATTCGTTTCGTAGTTGAATTGGCTCAATGGATTGGACATATTTGTGTAATTAGTAGATGTAGTATGAGATCCGCTACAGGCAGGATTACATGCCACACCTTCTATTTGCCTATGGATGGGATTGTAAGTCGGCAAAGGACTGCAGTCCATTCCTATGGAGTTTTTTGTTTATTGTTCTACTCGCCAACAGATGTAGCATTCCTGTTGTTGGAGAGACAATGTCTTCTCTAACTCTACTTACTGTTCAGATGTACATTCCTGGCAGTATAGTATTTTGTTGTCGTATTTTCATGCTACATTGAATACATAAATGTATCAGATGGATTGACGCCGGTTTGACTGCAAACTTTTGGCCTAAGGTTAAATAAGGGAAAGAATATTTTCTTTTCAAATGCAGATCTATGTAGTCTATTCATACTCGACCCTCTAAATAAAATATTAAACTCATTGCAATTAATTTAAATGTAAAATTAAAGATTAATATAAAAATCTAAAATGTTAAACTTATTCCTCAAATTTAGAATGATTTTATATGTGCGTAAATAA